>CM032623.1:32920317-33155874 GCA_019097785.1 Fraxinus excelsior
TTTCGGTTGAAAATTGATGTGTGATCATACTTTGACTATATTTGATTCCTTTGACTTCTTTCTTCATCCAATTGACTCCAAACACTCTCATATCTTCATTGTGAGGTCCAGCACAACTTTGGAGTGTTTGCACCTTACTCCTCGAACTTTGGATCTTTTACAATTTAGCTCATTTCTCCAATTTGCCAAGTTTTGCTTATTTCCTTCAATTTCATCAATATATATCACAACATCAAAATACACATTAAAACGCCCTAAAACTCTATCAAAGGTAACAAAATAATGCATTTAGTGACATAAATATGATGCGTGTAGAACACTCATCAAATACCCCCAAACTTAGTATTTTGCTAGTCCTCGAGCAAACATTAAACAGAAAAAATGAATAATAAATACACAAACAAAACTAAAACAAATGAAATCACTTAAACAAATTTCGTTAGATATCTTGCCTTCGTAACTCAGGATTGGCACATAGTACACCGGTAGCTGGTGGTTATTTTCTTCACTTATCAAAATATAACTTATGGCTTCAGAGGTCACTGCTAAGTATAAGCGTAGCACCTCGTGGTCCTTTGGTTTGAGGAGGAGGTGTGCCTAACCTAAGTGCTTCTTTAGCTCTTGGAGGGTCATCTCGCATTCCTCTGTCCATTATAACTTATTTTCTCCTTTGAGAATTTTGAAGAATGGTAGGCATTTGTCTGTTGCCTTAGAGATGAAGCGATTCAAGGTCGCAACTCACCCTATGAGGCTCTACACCTCTTTTAGCTTCTGGATAGACCTCATTTCAATCAATGCCTTGACCTTTTCAGGATTCGCTTCGATGCCTCTTGGTTAACAATATAACCAAGGAATTTGCATGATGCCACCCCCAATGTACATTTCAATGGATTGAGTTTCATTCAGTACCTTAGTAGAATTTGGAACGTCTCACCGAGGTGGGTGACATGGTCCTTTGCCTACAAACGTTTTACCAGCATATCATCCACATAAACCTCCACGGTCTTGACAATGAGGTCGGCAAACATCTTATCAACCAACCTTTAGTATGTTGCCCTATTATTTTTAACCTGAAACGCATGGCTTTGTAGCAATAGAGACCTTTGTCTGTGATGAAGGAAGTATGTTCCTCGTCTGGTAGATACATGGGAATCTGATTGTACCCTGAGTAGGCATCCATGAAACTAAGAAGTTCATGTCCAGCAGTTGAATCCACAAGTTGGTCTATTCTAGGAAGTGTGAAGTTATTTTTGGGACATGCTTGATTCAGATTTGAAAAATCTATGCATACTCTCCATTTTCCGTTGTGTTTCTTCACCAATACTGGATTGGAGACCCACTCGGATATATAGATTTCCTTATAAAGCTATTGTCGATTAATTTCTTAACCCATCATTAAGAGCCTCGTACCTTTTTAGTTAAGGACTTTTCTTTTTTGCATGTAGGTTGTAGCCTTTGGGTCGATGTTTAAGTGATGGCAACTGACCTTAGGATCGATGCCTACCATGTCACCATGCTTCCAGGTGAAGAAATCAAGGTTCTTGAGCAATAAGTTTTTCAACTCCTCCTTTATTTCAGGCAGCAAATTGCTTCTCACCTGCAGTTGTTTTGATGGATCCATAGGGCCAGCTGGGAATGTTTCTAGTTCTTCTATAGGGGCTGTTTGAGGCTCGCAATCAATGATGCAAGGATCCAGTTCCTCCAGGCAAGCTTCTTTTTCAATAGCTATTTCTTTATTGGGGACTTGTATGGTACCGAAGATTCCTCCTTCTTCAGGAGCTTCGGCCATGATGACATATTCCCCTCGTGCAGGGGCAATCCATTGTTCAGGGAGGTCGTCCATGTCGATGTCAACAAAGATAATGTTCGTAGTTCTTGGTTCCGCTTTTCTCAAGGAGTTGTAGTAACATTTTCTAGCTCCCCGTTGGTCACCTCGTACCTTGGCAAACTCCGTTTTCAGTTGGCAATTTCATGCACAAGTGATGAATTGAGGTTAATGCCCATAATTCTTTCAGGGCAGGTCTTCCAAGTACCCCATGGTAAGTAGATCGCTTATCAACTATGAGGAACTCCATGAAATGGCGAGCAGTCAAAGGTTTTGCCCCCATTTCTATTGTTAAGGTGATTTTACCCATTGGGATGATGTTATCTCCTATAAACCCATACAGTGGGGAGTTCATTAGGGTCAGCTCATGATCAATTTTCATCTTATCAAAAGTGGCACCAAATATGATGTTGACCGAGCTTCCATTATCCACCAACATCCTTTTCAAGCCATTGCGGGCCACAACAGCCCTTACCACCAGGGTATTATAGTATGGATAATGCATTCCCTTTGTATCCTTATGTGTGAATGTGATTGGAAGAGCAGTTCTTCCAATTGAAGATTGATGCACTATATAACTCGTCATGGTCGGGTCACTTGCCTTTTTAGCAAAGTTCCTTTGAGAATTTATGGACTCCCCACCCACATGAGGACCTTCGATGGACAGGCTTCTGCTCGCTATTAAGTGGGGGCTTCGCCTTTGCCTCTAGCCTTCCCCGTGCCTTTTAGTGTCGTTTTCTCTATCCCTTGTAAGATCGTCCTTATTGCGTCGACATTGTTCGTTGTTTCTAGGCTACAGGTTCGACCTATATGGAACATTCCTTGGGAGACGCTTCCCCATTGCCTCGTCCCCATTTCTAGGTTCAGCACCTCGTCTCTTACCTTGCCCCTTTGCATGCTTTGGGTAAGGTTGACGTTGGTGCATTTCAACACTAGGATTTACCTCCTTATAGGATAAGGTCCGTACCGCATTGAGTGTTGTTGTAGCAAGCTCATGTCCGTGGTTCAGTGTGGCCTGATGGTCCATTAGGTGAGAAGTTGGGCCTTTTCTTCTTTTCATTTGAGGAGGTGTGAGACCCTGACTTGCCCTATTTCTATGGTCCTTCAATTCTTCGTTGAGGATTTCGCGCCTTATCATTTCCAATAGGGCATCGTAGGTGGTGGGATTTGTATTCTGTACATCTCTCTAAAAGAGGAAGTTCATGTCTAACCCTCCTCTCAAAGCAGTCAGTACTTCTTTATATGTGACTTGCACACAATAGGTCATTTTATATGTGGAGCGAGACAAGAATCTTTTCAGCGCTTCACCCCGTTGTTGCTGCATGTTTTGAAGTCGTTGGATAGGTCTCTCTCCCCTTTGCTGGTCAAGAAATGTTTCGGGGTCATCTTCTTCATGTCTGGACAACTTCAGATATTTCCTCTGGCATCCTTGTGTACCAGACTTCAGCGCCTCCACTTAACATTAGGTGGAGAGCCCTGCACTTCATTGCTGGGATGGCTCATTTCAAATTTATATGAGTTTTGTAGTTGTTCATGCGTTTTGCAGGATCACATCTCCCATCGTACTTTGGGATTTTAGGGCGTGTGAAGTGATTCAGCATGGGGACATTTCTGAAAGCCTCTAAGAAATGAGAATGTTCATCATCATCATCGAGGTCACGGGATCACTGGGGCCCATCTGAATCTTCACCTTCCTCTTGGTGGATTTGGGGCGGTGGTTGAGAAGTTTCTGCTTCATTCCTAGCCTGGTTTCTCCTTTCCCGCTTATATCTAGGGGGTTGGACCAAAGGTTCTTCATGATACATTGGTTGATCTTCATGTTGATGAGACTCATGTTGCCTATCTCTAGGCATTGGAGGTGGGGGATAAGCTTGCCTATTCCTAGGCACTTGAGGTGAACGGTCTTGCCTATTTCTAGGCGCCCCTGGGCTTATCATATCAAAAACACCTCCAGATCTCTGAGGTCAGTTTTCAGGTTCATGGCTCAGAGGAAAGTTGAATGGAGCTTCATATGGCCTTTCCAAGGCGTAGTTAGCCGATGTATCTATCTCGACTTCTCTTTCTTGTGGAGCCTCCATTCCAATATATTGATGTCCAGCCATTTGTCTCTGGGCCTCCTTCTCCTTCTAATAATATCCTTATGCTTCAGGAAAGATGTTTTCTGGGGCTGTGTATGGACGAGCTTGATACCCTTCTCGCCCTTGTATGTTCATTAGCATTTCCTGCATGGTTAGGTTCTGCTAAGTAATGTTTCTCATGTTGGTAGCCATGGTTGCCTTCTTCCTTGTAAGTCGAGCAGCAACCCTTTCCCCACTTTTGAATCCTCCTAGCCTTCGTGCTAGAGGTCATGGTTGAGTGGCTGGGGCAGCTTGCGATGACTCTCCTTCTTCAAGGTATTCCCTTGTCCTTCTTGCGGCATTTTCGTTAGTTGAACTCATTTCTCTAACACCTTAGTGTGAGATATTCCCTTTATTCGAGGGTTCCAAGTTCCTTTAAGCTCCTTTTTTTAAGGATAAGGACTTGATTTAGTTCAAACTTTTTAGATGTAGCTTGGCTTTCTTTCCATGTGCGTTCGCGATTAAATGTATGGATTCTCGCAGACAGCGACAATTTGTTGACCCCAAAAAATGAGCTCAACATATACCTGGTCCACTCTTGCCACGTCAGCACGAATTCGACGCACTTCTACCAAAGCGAGAATGTTATTCTGGCTGAAATGGATGCGGGAGGTACTTTTCGGCAAGAGACGAAGACGTTCAGGCACTGGCGATTTTTTGGTAATGATGACAATCACGCTATCAACGAATGTCGAACAAGTTCCTCACAATACGTCTCTCTTTTTGATATGGAATATGTGGAAGGGTATATATGGAAATAAGGAGTTTTGTGTTGGAGTTTTAACGTATTTGCTATTCGTATATGTAATATGATTCAAGAACAGAACAGGTAAATCTTTTTTTTTTACTTCTTTCATGAGAATGAAGTCACTGTCCATATTTGATTCTAAGATTATACGAATGCCAACCCTTTTGCATACAAATTGAGGCTATTTATGCTACTCTGGTCAACGTGGTGATCAAAACCACGTGGCAACGTCTCTTATACCGAAGCCTCACATCACTGTCTCCTCCATACATTTAATAATTGACAAAAGGTCTGCCGTTCTATTTATAGGCTGATACTCTGACTACAAATATCACATCAATCACTTTTACAAGATCTTTGAATCTATTATAGGGAACAACATCAATTTTAGTATGGATTGGCTCGATTTTGATTTAGGGGTCTCCGGTACATCAGACCTAGGCCAGTTTGGAAAAGCATCTGCTCCAGGTCTAGGAGCTTCGATGTTGTTGGGTTTTGACGAATCTCTACTCTTGCACGAAAGGGCCTCGGATGAATCAATTCCTTGTAACTTCAACTTCGTCAACTCTCTCTCCTTTTGACCTTCCAGCTAGCTTCCTGCTCTCTCGTGGGCATGTTGCTTACGTGGCATTACTTACGTTGCTATCCATGTGGCAACTGAGCTGGGACCTCTGATTTGGGGGGATAACATATGTGCATTGAAAAAATTAGAGATACAGTTTAGTTTGACTTGGGTGAAAAAAAAAACGACTTTAGATGTATATTTTGAAAAAGCGACAAATTGAAAAAATGTCAAATTAAATGTTTGTTAATTTATATCCTATGAAGTTTTATGAATTTAAGCAGATATTATTTTATATATTCGTTGGTCTTAAATGATCTAAAAAAATATTTTATTTTATGTGTTTAGCGAGATTATTAATTTAGTACACGCAGTCCAAATCGAAACGGATGAATTTTATTATTTAAATGAGATTATTAATTTATCGAACATTTATTTATCAAAATTTTATTATATTCTATGGCCCCACCTAATACCATGAAAACTACATACAAATAGATGCATTGTACCTAGCCCTTGTTTGGGCTCCATTTTACTTAGGAAACTTGTTTTATGTACACAAGAAAAATCACATAAATTCAATAGAATACACCTAGCATGTGGGTCCCGCACATTATTTTATTTTTTCAAATACATAGTGGGATTCATCATCGTGAGTATTCTATTGAATTTTGAAAAATTTCTGTCTGTTTACTTTGTATTCAAAATTTCAAACCTTCACCTCAACAACTGCCCGAAGCTTCGTGGACTCCATTTAGCCGCCAGTAACACCACATCTGCTTCGGCCACGTGGCGGGGATTAACCAATTCATATCGTATTTATGTGGTCGCCTCATATATCGCCTTTACGAATTTGACGCGTTGCCCAATTTTACTGTACTTGTGGGGCAGGTAATTATTGTCCATACTCTTAAAGCAAGCAAATGGTTCTCTACCCTTCATTTTGATTTGACCAAATCTGTGAACCACTGAAAACCACTGAAAAATGAGATGCGCACCCAAATGCACGTTGAAGTTTGAACCGTCAAGACACCTTTCTAGATTCTACATATTGTTGGACTTTTTTTCTTTGAAAATCAAAATTTAGGCTTTTTTTGACCTATTTTTTGAAAAAAAAAACTTATAATAGTAATTTCTCGAAAATGTGAATTAAGAAGTAAAAGAAAATTTTAAATTTACGTATAAAATTATTTTATTGATAGATTATATAATTTAAAATGAATTTGAGAAAAAAAATAATTTTTTAAACAATGAAGCTCAAACATGAGTTAAATAGTTAGGGTCATGCTACACATAGGGGGTGACATAATGTGAGTCTGGTGGGATCCATGATACAGTGTCGTGGGCATCCACCGCATTCACATTATGTCACCCGTAATGTGTATATCTATGTACACAGAATAATCCAAATAGTTATACATATAACATCATAGCTTATTTTGTTTATTGCACAATATATCCAATTCAAATGACACATATATTTCAAGTGAATAATGTTTTTAAGAATATGTCGTTAAAAAGATTTTGAAAAAAAAAAAAAACAAATTTTGGGAAATCAGTGTTAAACAAGCCTTCAATAGTAATGTGTATTTTTGGTGTGTCTTTTGAAATAGAGTAATGCGTGTCAAACATTGTATATTAGATAGTGATGTCACTATTGTATGGTCCAACTAGACTAGATTGTACTTTTTATCTCATATATTTTAAGTGAAAATGTTTTTTTTAAGAATATATCGCTAAAAAGATTTTGAAAAAAATAAGTTTAGAGAAATCAATGTTGAACAAGCCTTCAATAATAACGAGTATAATTTTGGTGTCTATTGAAATGGAGCGATGCGCGTCAAAACACCGTATATGAGATAGTGATATCGTTATTGTACGGTTCAACGAGACTAGAATGTACTTTCTTATTATTAGACAATGTGAATGTGGTCCACCGTCACATATTTGGTGCTCACCCCCTTCTTAACTAAAAACCATTGCGGCAACACTTCACGAGTCCACTCCAGGATCATCTACGGTCTTCGCCCTTGATAGTATTGCATCATCCCTCGTGGCTTTTGCTCAACCACTACGGTCAAGCTTCTCCAAACCCAGGGGCGGATCCACATGGAGTCATGTGGGGTCAGATGACCTCACAAATTTTTATTTTATTATTTTTTTTTTTTTTGAGTTTTTTTTTTCTAACCTAGACATTTTTGAAATCTCATTTTTGACCCCACAAAAATTTTTTCTCGGTCCTCCCCTGTCCAAACCTCTGAATTCTAGTGGCAAAGCCCTAACAGAATCGATGATGAAGATCTTAGGTGAGGCATGTTGCCTTGATAAATATCTGTGCAAGAGGATCCATGATGCATGGTGTAATGACAAGATATATGTCTCACAGGGAAATCACCTTATCAACTCCTAAATATTTGCATAAAATGATTAGGGAAAAAATCTTAAAAGGATCAAACCTTGCAAGGAAATTCAACCCTAAAAAACCAGTACGATAAAAATGAAGTTTTACCCTAATAAATTATGGCCATTACGGGCCAATAAAGTGGCGACAAGTGAAGTTAGGTTTCTAGCAGCCCAACACAACCTAATATCATATTGATCCTTCCCCTATGAATAGACAGGCAAAAGTTAAGGTAAATGTAAATGTATGATCGTTCATTCGTTCTTAAACTGAAGCCAAATTTATGCTTGCTTGTCTCTCATACCCCTCCCCCATGAGCTTCCCATACGATAATTCGACTTGATTGTAAGGGTGCTAATGGCGTCGATTCCTTTCTATGGTAGGATGAATTTGACATCTAACAGTTCATCTAAATGTGTCAATAACATACAAGAGGGCCGATAACGTGCTTATGGTCTTTTGACTTGATTGTCCGAGTGCTAATGATAGTTGCCCCTTTTTCAAGTATGGTGATTTTTGCCTCTTAACAATTTATCCAAACGTACAGGTAGCCTAGGCAGGTAGAAACGTGGCAGTGGATCTACTGATAGCAAGGCCATTCTAACTTTTTAGGTCAACAATTATCAATAAAGTATACAAGAATTTAATCATTTTTTTTAATATTGCTCACATCAAGTGAGAATAATTTTTAAAACGATTTTAAACTTATTATAATTCAATTATTTCAATAGTATAATTAATTAACATTCACATTAATCTTGATCTACATGAATCTAGAATTATTATGGATGAGTTTATTTTTATTTATGTATTTAGAAATTTTAATGGGTGTTTAAATAATACCTTACTTCTCCTTTTTTTAATAAGTAATAAATATTATAAAATTCTTGTCATGTATTAATCTTGTGTTATAAATTTTTAATTAATTAACATTCACATTAATGGGACTCAAACAAAGGTTATCTAAAACTTCACAACAGTATAAAGTTTTATAGCCCGTTTTACGTAAAATTATTTTAGAATGGATTTTGTAAAAATGAGTTTTTCGGAGAATGTGTGATTCAAATTTAGGAAAGGTTACTAGTCAATGTACAAAATTAATTTATTTAGAGAATATATGATTAAAAATAAGTTATGAGTAGTCTATACCAAACATGGCCTCGTTATTTTTCTCCTAAATTTTCTTTTATGTCATAATTATTACGAGAATATGAGGGAAAAAAACGAGGAAATAGAAATGGGAAATATTTTGGTTCTATTGGAGAAATAGCAAAAAGTTAAAGGGCATAGTTGGTAAGAAAAAAGCTTAGAAGCTGATATTTATGACAAAATTTGCCACGTGTTGGTCCAGTGTAAGTCTCTCAAACTCATGGTTTAGATTTTCTCTCTAGAGGGGTTGGTACAATAAGATATTTTGGGTAGGTTGGCCATACAGCAACCTTAATCATATAATATGACATATATTTTCTTCTCAAGGACCCCAATTATTTATTTATATTATTTTTCTACCAACAATGTGCTCTAATTCATTTTCTATCCCAAGAACTTGCAAGAAATTGTAAAATCGATATTGCCAAAACCCAAATCGGAATTTCCAAAGCTAATGAGTGAAGATGAATGAAATGCTCTACTCGCGTAGTTAGAGAATATGTATTCTGCTTATCAAATTTCATGTGTGAATCCAGTAACATAAGGATAAAAGATATTAATAGTGTCTTGTTATAAGTATTTAGCTTGTACATCTAAGAATGATTAAATAATGAGTTGTCGATCGAGGGTTCACCTCAAATGGAAGACGATATGGACGACTTATTGATCTATTTTTGTTTTGATCGAATGTCTTTATTTTATCTTGTTTGCATGTTACTTACAAGATAAGAAATGAGGAATCACTTCATTGATCTATTAGAATCCTACATTGTTTGAGAAAATATAAATGATCCACTTAATAAGGTGAAAGCAATCCTCCCTTAATAAGTTGGTTTTATTAGGTGGAGTTAGACTCAATATTCCTAACATGGTATCAGAGTTAGACCCAATTATGTAATGTTGGGTGTCACCCAATATCAATTTGTTCACAATTGTTTGGCATGGTCTACACTGTGCGTGAGAGGGGCATATTAGAATCCAACATTGCTTGGGAAAATATAAATGATCCACTTAATAAGGTGAGAGCAATCCTTCCCTAATAAGCCGATTATATTAGGTGGAGTTAGACCCAATATTCATAACATGATCGGTCAAAATGTTGTTAAAGCGAGGCAACGAAATGAAATCCGAGTTTCCACATCGAATCGACAAATTTTTTTCTCTTTCTCATTAAGTTGACTACAAATTTGCTAACAATTGAAATTCTCATAAATATATTTAACTTGTGTTTGACTCATATTTATAAATACTAAAATAATTCTTTATTCACGTATTTTGAGGGATGTAAAAGTACTATCTATATATCCGTCACTTATTTCTGTTCATTTATAATTTAAATCCTTTTATAGATACTTTTCAAACATGTTTTTTTTAAGAGTGATTTAAAAAATAATAGTTGTAGCTAACTAAAGACAATAATCTTTGCCGTGTTTGTTTAAAGATTCTTAAGGGTACGAATTCATATGCACGTATGTCAGTGAATATACAAAGCATTTTGCTTCTTTACTTTTGAACTACGTTTGCAACAATAAAAGCTCAATTAGTAGAAGTATTTTTCCACAAGTGCAATAGATTTATTTACAACTATAAACAAAGTTAAAAAAAAACACAAAAAGTTTTACTCGATCTTTACTCTTGTATATGTTATATTATGTCATTAAAATTGAGCGTGCAAAAAAAGTGATTCATAAATAATCAAAATCAAACAAGCTCATGATTTAATTGTCACCGTATTTCAATTAAAATAGTTTTTTTCTCTAGTCATCATACTTCTTATTTATGACATTCTTCACATAAATTACGATCTTTGTATCGTAATTAGTCTTTTTATGAGTTTTTATCGCTATAGTGATCATTGATTTTATGTAACAACAAGGAACATATAAGGTGAAAGTTGTTTGAATGGAACAAAATAAGAATAAAATTTTTTTAGTAGATTATAAGCATTTTGGCAAACAATTTTATAATTGATGTTTGAAAAGAAAGAGCTAGCAGAATCAAATTTGGAATTAAAGATCTTATAAAGGACTTGATATGACACAATTTATAAAGGGAAGGGCATCATTGCAAAATAAAAGGAATTGAGTTGTTCGAGAGAAAGGGGGATTGTGGGGTTGGATTGTTAATTGTAACAATTCCACATACAGAAAAATTGCATACACAGTACACAAATGATCATTGACTACCGTTTTTAGTTTATGTTAAATGATAATGACATATTTTCCTTTCTCAAAAGTTATACTATCGAGCCTTAATATAAGTTATAAGCAACTATAATTAAGGCGGTGTATATGTATAATACGTTATTCCCAACGAGCTTTAGTATAATAACTTAAAGCAACGAAAATTGGGGCGGTGTATACGTATGCATGTATAACACGTTGTTATTACCCATTCCTGCATAATACCACCGAGTCTCCCTCTCTTCCACCAATCTCTCTCTCTCTCTCTGCATCTTGATTCTTTATCTCTCTTCTTCTGGCCAAGGATTAGATCCAGTATTTTCTCTTCCTATATCTCTTCCTCTCTCTCTCTAACCCACAAACACACGTTGTGTTTCAATACTGGTGTCTGGTGAGGTCTGCTCTGCTTCCCTTTAAATCTTTGCCCATATTCATTTTCACTTTGATCCTTCTCTCTCTCGCCATCCTTTAAATTTCTCAATTTCCTTCCAAACAGATTTGGTTTATTATTGTGAAAAAGATGAAAATTAGGGTTTGTGAGTTGTGTAATGCAGATGCTGCAGTTTTTTGTTCTTCAGATTCTGCGTTTCTTTGCTGGACCTGTGATTCTAAGATCCACCAGGCTAATTTTCTGGTAGCTCGCCATGTACGCTGGAAAATTTGCTCCGAATGCAACGAGATAATCGGAGAAAGCATAGTCGGCCTCGGTTTTCAGCCGACGTGTCGTTGTTCGCCGGCGTCGGCGGGTAAAGACCTAGTTTCGCTTTCTTACTCAGAGTCTTCGGTCTGCGTTTCGAGCACTACAATAAGGAAAAAAGAATATTCCCGTCGTCGGGAACCTTGTGTATTTAACTCTTCCTCCGGCAACGACAGTTCCAGTGAGGTTACGTCGAAAAATATTACGAGAACTCAAAGGGGAATGGTAGACTTGAAGGTGAAGGGAATTCTCGTCAATTGGTGCGCGCGGCTTGGACTAAGCGGTGACGTGCCTGTACAGATGGCTAGTGATGCGCTGACGATATGTTTGGATCAGTGGACAGTTTTTCCCTTCCGAATTTACCTAGCGGCTTCGATGTGGTTCGGCTTGAGATTTAGTGGGGCACAGACACGGCAATCTATGAAGCGACTGGAGGAAATTTCTGGCGTGCCGGCTAAGCTTATAGTACCCGCAGAATCGAAGCTGGAACGTCTGCTTAAAGTCAAAAGACGACAGCATCGGCGCCAACATCAGCTTGTGGAAGGCTGGGGAGAGTGTTAAGGATTAATCGGCTTTCTATTGGCGCAGTCTTTATTTTTAGTTGTTAGTCGAAGAAAATGTATTTTCTTATTTTTCCAGGTTCTAAATTCTGGAAATACATTTTTTTTTTTTTAAGAATTCTTTTAGGGAAAAAGGATTTTCCCTTGGGTTAGTTTATGGCTGTTTACTTGTGATTAATCAAGATTTAGATTATCGACAAAGTTATCTTAATTTTCCTTTTAAGACTTGTACAATATATAAACCATGAGGATATTTTATTCATTCGGTAATGTGAATGCGTGTTTTAAAACCTGTATAATAAGTCCATGTTTGGAGCACATTTTGAACCGATGTACGAATGGGCTCGTCTTTTCATCATATAATTTGGTAATGAAGACAATCTTACGCGATTATACTAGTACTAAACTATAATTTTATACCATGTAGGAGACAAAACAAATAGAGATCAGTATGAGCACAAAGCATTATTATTGTACATAAATTGTGGGTCAAGGCCATAGTTTGAGGACATTTATTCCATTGCCAAGTGCCAAAGCCACGAGCCACAGATATGATTGTGGTGCAACACAAGTCAAGGACTGTGTTAAAGTCTTCAACAAATTAAAATTAGTACTATTATTACTACTTTTTATTTGAGGCTAACATAACAAAAGTACTATGAAAGAATCTGAAAATGCACATGTGGTTGTGGATGGCCATTTTATTTTCGAGAAAATATTATTTTAAATAATGATTATTTGGAGAATGTGTAATTAAAATGTAGAAAAAAAATATTGATTTATGTTATGAAAATTGATTAGTTCAAATTTTACTATCGTGACCTTAACCAAAACAAAAATAAAATGAGGTGCTTATTACAATGAACTTATAACTAAAATAATAATGAGGATGCATTTATGAGTGATGGACTAAACAAAATGTAATTTATTTTAAATGTACGTCGAAGTTTTCTTATGAATATGATTGCACTAAGACGAATCCCCATATAATATTCCTTTTAAACCTAATTCTATACTTTGACAACACGATTGAAATATTGACGAATCAATACTCCTAAATTATTTCACAGTCTCTCTCTCGAGTAAAGTCAAGCCTAATATCATATATTATCTCTATGACGGATGCGAACATACAAAAATACATGTGTTTTTATGGGCACTTAAAAATTCACATAAGGCATAGCGGTATATTTTTATCTCATATCGGACCATATGATGATTTATACCATATCGAACTTATTTCCATTCTTCGAATTTATGAAGTATGTCACCACACTCATACTTACGTGCACAATAATTATGGAGAAAATAAAATCTTATAGACAATTCAAATATCCAAAACGTGTTTTTGATGTCAAGAATTGAAAAACTAAGAATTAAAAATCATACTACATAGTTCATCGGTATCTTAATACAAATAAATCTATTATAGCATGTTATGAACAAGAAAACACAGAGAATATTGAAGAATCGAAATCACCCAATATAATTTTTGAATTTAATCTCGTGTTCTTGGTTTCGATCTTCGTGTTCTTCGCTTGTTCTTTCTTCCAAAAGCTCTTCAAAATATGTTGTAATGTGCTGTCGTTACTTCTAGATGACCCCAAGGTTTTATAATGTGTCCCAAGATTCATTTCCATAATTTAAATTAGAAAACCACAAAAAAATTTCCGATTTGGCATGAGACGATTGCCGAAAACATTAGCGCCAATGCGATGCAAATTAGTTTTAAGGGGAGAGTGTTAGACACTTGCCTCGACCAATTCTATCACTTGCATTTCTATTTCTGATTTCTTTTAAATTTGTGTTTTAATTTTAGAAATGCTTTCTTTTATTTAAATTTAAAAGGTTTTAAATGAAGACCGAAATGTCTTCATTGATGAATGAAAAGGCTTGAATTCGCCTTCATATATTCAATTTTGATAAGTCGATACTTTGTTCGACTTCATGCTTCCGCAACGGATATATTGCACTTATATTGGTGTAATTCCCAAACAATGTTAAAGACGAATTTTGTTTTTCACTGTGCATATTATATTCTGTCATATTAAAATGAATTCATTCACTAAAATGGTGGCTGTTCATTTACGCATACCAATGTCAAATAAATACTTCTGCATGAGATAAATAGATATATTATTTTAAATCTATGAGAAATTGTACAAGATCATTTCAGTGTCTTTCCAAGCATAAAGAAATGGCTTTGTTGTTGATAGAATTCTAAATGTCCAGTCTCCTTAATGGACAGGTTTAAATCAATACCAGTTTATATTCTGTTGAAAAATTTCTCGGTGCCATGCAGTTTTCTTCACGTCTTTTTTATGAAAAGGTGTGAGTTCCATTGGCAATTTATGTGTTTTATATTCTGCCATATCCACCCACTATTATCGTATTTATGCTTGATAGCATGTGCATATAATTTGTTTAAATAATTGAGGAACACGTTTCGGTGGCAGAAGAACCTTTATCTTACAATTTTCGGACATTGTTTATTTTAACAGTGGTACGTAGTGTAACTGTATTTTGTTTATGGAGTTTTACGGCGGGGACTTTCTTTCTTGCACATGAAAAATATATTGTGGATGCAACAGAGGGGATATACTAATTGTGCCGTTTCTTCTTCATGGTAATTACCAACGCAAACATCCATTCATTATAAATAAGTTGGTTATTTTTTCATGAAAATGTATGCCCACTTATCTTGTTGAATGTTATACTAACTTTGGTTGATATAGTTCCTGCCTAATGACGATGTCTCAATTAATTTGATGAAATTAAGTGAGATGATTTGTGCAAAGTGAAGATAATATTATATTATCACGTTATTAAGGGTGTGTTTGAGCCACATTATTTTGAAATAATGTATTCCGGAATAGTAGATTGATAGAGAATGTGTAGTTGAAAAAGAAGGAAGAATTATTGATGTGATGGAAAATATTATTTTATTGAAAAATGTGTGGTTGAAAATGAGTAGAGGAATGAAAATGAAAATTTTAATATGTACTAAACAGAGGCTAACATTGCACAGTTAGAGTGTGTTTACGCACTATGACAAAATATGATTTTGGTCCATGAATTTAGGAATGCAACTGCCATATAAGAATTGGATTCCAAATACTTAAGTTATTTGGTGTTCATTTATTTCAAAATTACTTGATAAATAAGGTGAAGAGATGCCTTTATTGTTTGAAATGAAATGAAGCACTATCTCGTGAAATATCACGAGATTGATAAGCTGCAAACATTCGCAAAATTGCAATTTTTGAGCATCAAGATGCTTAGAAGCTTCAATTATGCTTTGAAAGCATTGTTGGTCCATGTTTTGACTTTGGTCAATTTGTATTATCAAATTAAAGATAGTTTGATTGGGGAACATTATGAGATGCTATTTCGAATGAAAGTGTCTTTTCATTTGTGTTATTTGTGAGTTGATGATCACAAGTTTGAAAATACTTGGACTTTCATGAATCATTTGATATGAATGAGTTGAACTTTAAAAAGAGTTGATGAACTCTAAGTTCAAGTATAATCAAAAATTGTGGAGGGTTATCATTAATGCTTGAGTAACTTATATGAAAAGTTTAAGATTTCGGGATGCAATATTACTACTTGCACATACATTCTTAATTAAGAAATTGTGGGGATAACATATTTTACAAGTTATATTCTTTATACCTTATAATAATTATAAAGAGGTTCACAAAAGGTGATGCACTCTAAGTCAAAAGTGGATAAACGGGATGAAAGTTGATTATTGCATTTATATTCACTACACAAAAAATGGTCTTTTACAACATTAAAAATGCAATATTTGTCAACAAATATTGTCAAAATGGTCTTTTGGCAACATTTTAGTAAGTGAATGTTGCTATTAGTTAATATAAATGAGTTTTGGCAACGTTTTTTAGAAAAATGTTGCGATAAATACCTTTAGCAACGTTTATTGAGTGTTGGGAAAGGTAAGACTTTTCGCAACGTTTATCCCTTTCTACAACATTTGATAAGCGTTGCAAAAGGTAAAACATTCCGCAACATTCAATAAACGTTGCTAAATGTCTTACATTTCACAACGTTTGGTGAACGTTGTTAAATGATGAGTATTTTGACAAGTTTGAAACGGGTTTAGTTTAATCGGTCCTCTGAAAAATCCCTTTTTCCATTTTCTTCAAAGCGGGAAGCATAGTTCTGCATTTCTTTATTGAAAAACCCAGCAAGTAGTGAATCTAAATTTTTTTTTTTGGTTTTCACTAGTAATTTCAGCAATGGAGGACAAATCAATTTTTTACTGCTGTATATTAGTAAGTTGAAGCTTGATTTCAAAGTGATTCATTAGATCTTGTGAACCAAGCGAGGTTTTAGCATTACAAATTTGTTTTTAGATTTCTTTGTCATGCTTTAAATTTTTCGAAAAATTCATCGGGCATCTTTATACAAATATGAGAGTGATGCGTTCTATGCTATGATATCAAAAAAAGTTTCTGTTGCACTATCTGCCTCCAGTTATACAGATATATGAAGCTATTATCTCCTTGTTTTTAACACATAAAGATGCTCCATTTTAAATAGTAATACATAATCTTAATACCATGCAGCAAAATCATCTTCAATGCATTGATCATCATCTCCAAGACCCTTGTGTCTTTTCCCGCCTGGAATAAAAAAAAAAAAGGAAGGTGAGAGCTCAAGTACATTAGGTTGTTCTCGTCAAGTAGGATATGTTTATATATAAACTCAAATTTATTACATTTTATTTTCCTTCCTATTTCAATTGTCTAATATGGAATTTATGAGGCAAACTGTTTTTTTTGTTTTTTTTTTGCCATTTTGAGGATATAATGCTTGATAGGAAGTAGTTTGATATAACATCAGTCATGCCAGATGTAGGAATAAGTCTGTTGAATTGGTTGGATACATGTTTTTAATTATTCAATAGTTTATTTGTTTTTCCTTCTCCGGTGAAGGTTAGAGTAGATTTCCTTGCTGCCGATGGTAGAACTCTTGCAAGCTTAAGGCGTCGCTGCATGTTGCAATTTAGAAGGCTGCCTATCCGCCTTTTGCTGACTTTCTAAAAGTTGCTCCTATTTTAACTGGTTATACATCAGAATCCCAGAAATTGGACATAAACCTCAGAGGATTTATTGAAGGTGCCATGCCAACTGCCTACTTAAAGGTGATTATTGAGCAACGAGCCGAATTCCTTCTTGGTGCTAGTATTCCTGAAATATATGAAGCATCTGTATCCCTGGAGTCAGAACTTCATTTGTTGAAAAAACTTGTATGGTATTGGAAGACAACATTAACTGTATGGATTAGCTTCCCATTTTTGTCAAATTGGTCTATAGTTTGCTTCCCATTTCAAGTAGGAGCTACTGCTCCGGATGGAACTCAGATACCCATATCAATTGTCTACAAAAAGGATCTTGTGAAATATTTAAAATGGTGATGCAATGCTGTTCTCATCAAACTTTGGAAATATTTGTTCCACTAGCCAATGGATTAGGGATCACTACTTGAAGTCCATTTGATGTATTACCATTTTATTTCATTTTGAAACTCCTTTTTATTTATGTATTTTTGTATCACATTCTAATATTCAAGTTATGGATTCAAAAATTTGTAATGAAATTATCAATTTTTATACAATTCCAAAATTTGTTCATAAAGATTCATTTTCAATTTTTCCAATTAATTTGCATAAATTGCTGTTAAAAAATTCACACCAATGGCAACGTTTAAAAAACGTTGCCAAAGACCCCTACGGCAATGGGGTCCTACTCTATAGCAACACCTTGATTTGCAACACACGTCCAAACGTTGCAAAAGGTCTACGGCAACGTTTTTGAACGTTTCTGTATGTTGTTTTTGTTGTAGTGATTGAATATGCAATAATAATTGTTGGAACATTTGAAGAATGTTCATAAGTTGAAGCTGATTTTGGTTTAATTGTAAATCGAATAGCCAAGATTCGAAGTCCACTAGTAAAAATCTTTGACTAGTTCAATAATGTGTTAGAAATCCTTCAACCATGTTGTTAATGATATAGCTTTATATAAAGCTAGTGAGAAGCATGTGACTTCATAAGATAATTTTTTTAGTTGGTGACAATTTGTATCTATTAAATGAATCGATTGTGATAGTTATATTTAATGAGATATGGAGTCACTTGTAATTGTAAGTCTAGACATATACGTCGAAAAAATAATACCATCAAACAGCTGATTTCAAATAGTGTAAACTCATATGTCCATGAAGAAGGTTTACTTAGAGATCAAGTATACTGCATATTGAAGGGAATGAGATTAAATCTTATTACATTAGAGTCTTTGTAATGATAACTCAACCTTATTGATTGAAAATCTCAAGATATTGGTTCAATAGGACAACTAAGTTATAAAGATTTCATAAAGTACTTGAAAAATAATTTCTACTCATTCCTATGATAATCAAAGTACTTTCTGAAGAGGGTTAAAATGTTAAGTTACGCTTTTAATGATTCCTATATATTGATTAAATCAAGTAGAGCGAACATAATATTCTTAATAGGAGGTCACCTATGTAAGTGTGAAATGGGACGCTTCTATGAGAATTGTTTAAGGTTAAAATTCTTGAAAACACTAATGAAACCAAAGAGTAGTTTATGGCCACAATGAAAACTATCATGAGAATCGAAATGGTTTAGAGAAGACATCGCGTTCATCAATTAACTAGTAAATTTGATAGTATTTCACTAAAGAAAGTTCAAGGCTAGAAACTACCTCTCGTGATATGATGTCTTTCTGCTTATCTTTCTACTAGTGTCTGCATTGTCATTTGCATATTCGAAATTTTTATTCATGTGGGGAATTGTAGTAATTTGGTTTAAAGAAGATGAAACTTGGTTAAATAAAATCTTGAAAAGTTGATTTTGTATCAACTTCGACCAATTATTCTAACTTGATCTGATAGTCAGATTATGAAAATAAATAAGCTAACTTGTTCTACTTGTCTAATAGATGATCGTAGTATATTTGAAATCTCAAAATCAATTTTTGATGAATGAGAAGTTTTTATCCAAAGTTGGAAAGAAAAAACAGAATTTAGCATATGTGACTGGCGCTAGGCGAGCACCAGGTCTATGTTAATAACGCTCGAGGGCTACATGGGCGCTAGGAGAGCGCTACGATGAGTTGCAACCTTTGATGAAAGATGTTGAGTTTTGGGACGTGTCTCTCCACTTACAGCCCCTCACATTCTATGAATGGACCCTTTGGATGCCATTAAGTTACCCCATATCATTCCATATCATATTTATTCTTTGTTTGCATAAAAATACTTTATTAAAGTGGTTTTTTTCTTATATCAAAATCATGTCTTGATAGAGAAAAAATTTCGTTTCAAGTTCGTTGATCTACATAATTTTAAGTACTCCTATTGCGAGACTTTGTCGTTACATCTTGGGAGACGATTTCCGAAAACCGTTAGCACCGATGTGAGACAAATTCATATTAAATAGAAAGTGTTAAACACTTGCCTCGACCAATTCTACCACTTGCATTTCTATTTGTGACTTCTTCTAAACTTGTGTTTTAATTTTAGAAATACTAATTTTCTTTTGTTTAAATTTCAAAGGTTTTAATTGAAGATAGAAATTACTTTCATTGATGAATGAAAATGCTTGAATTCATCCTCATAGATTCAATATCAGTAAGCCGATACTTTGTTCAATTTTATGTTTCTATAATGGATATGTTGTAGAATATGTATTTACTTATATCGGTGTAATTCTCCCAACAATATTTTGAATACTTTGTCAATTAAGGAAGCAGCAACAACATTAATATGTAACGGATCACCTGCAAGGTGCCGAGTCCCGTGGGCCACTTTAGATAGTGTTTTCGCGCGTTTTCCAACCCGCCAACAATTACAAGAAAAGGATCAGACGATTGTGTAAGGAACAAACCTCTTGAGACAAAGTCCCAAAAAGGGGTGCGTTTACTAGTGAAGAGTTACAATTGGAAAGTAGACAAAATACCTCCAAGGGGCGCAAGCACACAAGTACTGAGAAAGGATTAAATTTAAACTAAGGAAATAAAAATTACATATTCTCTTGTCGAGAGTTTTTGATTCGGGGTCCTTTTCTTCTACAACTTCACTTCTTTTTATACTTCCGGGTGTCTCTTGGTTAACGAAACTGTTTGGAACCGCTCCATTACCTTCGTGACTATCCGATTCTTCAGCGAGGAACTGCTTACTGGAGAGAGGTTCCTTAGTAACCGTTGCCACTACTCTTCCCTTTTAACTACTTATTTCTGGATCGTGGGGGACGTGCCGGATTTACTTGACAACTGCTTTCGTAACTGCTGAATTGGCTAAACTACACCCTTTAGACTTGTCTGATTCTGGGCGACTTGAGAGTTTGGGCGATGGTGAGGCTATCGTTCTGGGCGATTGTGCAGTATTTCACTCGTTCAGCTTCTGGGCGTCCTATGGGCTTGGGCGATGATACCCCTTTGCTCTCGGGCTTCCAATATCCAGGCCTTTCCTCAGGTTTCCAGATTGGGCCTCTCTTCGTGGGCCTATTAATCGATTTCCATTGGGTCTTTATCTTGGGTTTCTCAATTGGACTTCCCTTTGATTTTGGGCTGCATTTTTAGTGTGTCAACAATTACCCCCCAATATGGCAGAATTAATACCAATCATTAATTTTGCCATATTCACTCTGTATCCTCTCGCAACATTTGAACTTCCCCAGAATTTCAATCATCACGTACTTGTACCGTTTGAAGGATTGCGACGTTACAAACCCTTAAAACCCAGAAGTACGCGGCATTCTTAGTTACACGTCTCTTCAGTCTTACGCTTCTCTCTCGCTATTTTCACTGTTCATCTTCTTGTCTTCGAGCTACGTTTCGTCAGCAGACCTTACCCAACTTACATTATAACAAAATGGCCGCTTCAAGCACTCAGTTTGATGCTGCCCTTAGCTTTGAGGACTTCCAAGACCTCCTTACCAAGCCATACATAGATTCAAACCCTCTTTCGCGGGTTGGTCCCAACACTGATGAGTTTTTCCTGGGTTCATCTTTTGTTGATGCTGAATTGGTCGAGAAGACTGCGGTGGGTCAGCGTTTCCCTTGCGCTAACACCCTTCCATTTCTGAGTTCTCTACCGTTGAAGGCTATCTACGACAAAGGTATTCGCACTTGGCCCAAAGCTGATTTTGGTTTTCGTAGGTGGCATGCACGTATGATGAATCATGGCCCCACAAAATCAATTTTTGAACGTGCGAAAATTTTGGGCCTATTGGAAATTACCCTTAGTCCCCCCGTATATGACCCAGCTCTTTTTCCAATCGCCCTGAGCTTTTGGTCTTCTGAGTACAATGTCTTTGTTTTCCCTTGCTGCCTGTTATCCATTACTCTGAGGGATGTTGGGGCCCTAGTGAACCTTCCTCCTTTGGGCGATACCATTTCTCCCGGCATGGTGGTTTCGGTTTCTGCTGGCAGTGTTCCCCCCAAGTTTGATAAGAAAATGTGCGAATCTTACTCGGCTATGCAGAGTGCTTTTGTCGATCTTGCTTCTGAGCCTAATCATGTCGAGCGGGTAGCTTTCCTTCAAGTTTGGCTCTGTAAATACGTTCTTTGCGTCCCTAGCTTGAAACCTTCTACAAGTTACTTGCCTTTAACGCATGCATTAGCCCGTGGCAAGCCTTTGAATTTATGTTCTTTCTTTTTAGCCGCTCTTTACAGGGGTTTGGCTTTGCTCCAATTTCAATTGAGGACCGGGGCATCCCCTACTGGCAGTGGGCCTCTTTGGTTTGCTAAATTATGGTTGAGAGCATATTTTCCTTCTTTTGGGCTCCAGCTATTCGCAATACTTCTGCCACCTGTTATGGGTTGGCCATAGATTCCTTGCATCCAACAGACATGTCTAGGAGAGACAATTTTTCATTCTTTTATACTTTAGATTTCGTTTCTTCCTTTTTCCCTTTTCCGACTCATTTGACTCCCAACTATGTACATATTCCTTCTGGAGTGGTTGACTCTTTACCCATTTGGGCTCAGTTCTTGGCTGGAAAAGAATTGTTCTATGACATTGTCACAGGAACCAATGCCAAGGCTGGGGTAGAGATTTACACTCCCCATTTCTTTGCTCGTCAACTGGGTTTCGGTCAGACTTGGCCCGTCCCTCTTTTCTATTCCAAAAATTTGACCGAGCGTTTTTATACTATTAATAAAGCGGACGTCGCAAGCATAGAAGCCCATAACCGCCTTCTGGCGAATGCATTTTTGCTAACCCCTTTTCATTCTAGTTCTACTATTCATCCCCTTTTTGAGCAACTCTGGCCGTCAGTGAAATGCAGGCTATTTACAGCTGACGCTACTACTGCCTTTCATTTGCTGGATCGGCCAAGTGCTTCTTCCACTTCTCCTCTTTTAGTTACTCCTGTATCAATTAGGAGTCCTTCTCCACCTCCTTGCTCCAAAGATCTTATTCTTTCTCCCGTTTCTCCATCTACCAAGGCTGTTGCTGCCAAAGGTGTATCAGGCCGAAAACGGCCGGCTTCAACATCCCCTGTTTTGCAGGTTGATGACGATGATGATGATGATGATGACACATCCCTTAACTTCAGGAGAAAGGTAATCCATATTTGTATATTCGCGGATATGTTCTTCTGTATACTAATGGTTTACCTGAATTTTCCAGAAGAGTTCGTCTTCCCTTTCCAAGGCTATAGTTTTGGCGGACTCTTCCTCACCCTGTCTTGTCGAAACTGCGTCGTTCAGGCGTCAAGTTCCAACACCCTTATCACCAACAAATCCTCATTCCCAGGGTGCCGACCCCCCAAGCGTGGAATTAGAAGATAATGCTTATTTCTGATGCCTTGGCCCTTCTTTATTGCTGCTGGCTCATTGATTTACTGCGATGTGAAACATGCAGAAATTCCTGTAGTTTCGTCCAGTGGGAAAGGTCCTTCCTGCCCAGCCAAAGGGAAATCCCCCCAAGTGATGGAGGAAATAAGGGAGGTGCCTGAATTTCCCACTACTGCCGATGAGGTCTTTTTACTTGGCTCTTATTTTCGGTTTTGCTTTGTTGTATCGAAGATCTTCAATATCGGTAACTTTCTTTGCAGGGGTCTGATAACATCCTTAATTCCATCCAAGACCTACTCACCTCCTGGGCACGCATGAAAACATCTTCTGCGTCATCCTCCATCCCTGCGAGCGAGAACATGACATTTCTCAAACAGGCATTGTTTGAGTATGTCTCCTTTATGGACGTGGAGGTTGGCCGCGCCAGCACTGCTCCTCAAAAGGCCAAGCTCGATACGTTGAGCGCGAACTTACTGCAGGCACTTTCGCTTCCATCGCCCAACATTTCTGCAGACTTTAAAGTGAAGTTGAGGGTTCTTCATGCCGATGTTGTTTCTTTGCTGGCCAAGAATGTAGAGTTGAAGGCCAGAAGTGCTCAATATCTCCGCGCTTCTTCTGAGAAAGAATCCTTACTTCATGAAATTGACAAAAACCAGGCCGAATTGACTGAGGTTTCTTCAGAGCTTGTAGTGGAGGATTCCTTAATGTTGAGCCTGGCTGCGGAGATGAAAGAGCTGCAAGCGAAAATGGATGACTGCAGGGCGAGGATGGCTGCCAAGAGGCGTACTGCATCCCAAGGAATCGCTAGGACCAAATCTCTATTGGAGCAGTACAAAAAAGTGGAGGTTGATGATGACTTAGTGAAAGAATTAGGCATCCTTTCCTCTAGGCAGAGCGAAGAGTGGGATAAACTTAGGCAGCAAATGCGCTCAGCTTGGGGCGAATTGTAACTAAACATTCAATGTTTTAACCTTTGTACCTCTTTCGCGCTGACTGCCTCCGTTTTTTGTGATTTAATGTTTCTTATCATCGTTAATGAACAATTATTTTGAAGTGATGTTTTATTTTTGATCGTCAATTTCCTACATACCCAATTGCTTTATGCCAACATTCATGCATATTCTTTTGGCACTTAAATTTTTCTTCCCTAAGTTTTTTGGGCCATATCGATTTCACTCACTGGTCATAAATGTGACCATCCATATTCTGGCCTTTCATCTTCCAGCCCCTATAAATATGCACGTTTGTACTCATCATTTTCATCTCCATCCTTTTTCATATTCAATTTCTTGCCATCACAACTTCCTGCCACCGCATGACACTCCGATCATTCACCAACACTTTCATCTTCTATAGGGATGGGTCTCTTGACTCGTTCCTTTTGCTTTGATATCACTTTTGGTATGGGAGGTATAGGAAATGTTCTTTTAAACTGAAGCAAGATTCTTGCCATCAGTTTGCTTGTTGGGACTGAAGCAAGATTCTTGCCATCAGTTTGCTTGTTGAGAGTGCTTCTCCTTGCCTACCATTGCAGCAATGCATTTAGGAAGGTTATGGGGACAGTTCACCCTCTTACTCGGCCATAGACTGAAGGGCTGGTTTCTCCTTGCCTACCATTGCAGCAATGCACTTAGGAAGGTTATGGGGCAGTTCACCCTCTTACTCGGCCATAGACTGAAGGGCTGGGCCATACTGGTTTCACTCTTTCTGTCCCTATCAAACAAAAAGACAATTTGTAGTATGTTTCGTCTTGTATTTTGAATGTGTCTCTTGATTCTTGTAAAGAATGGTTTGTAAGGAACATTTGGTAATAAAGGACTTTACTTTTGAATGTGCTTTGTTTTTTCTGACTTTGTTTAGAACGTGATCGTTCAATTTATTTACTGCCGTCGCTCAACATGATTACGTCGCAATCGCAATTTCATTCTTTATGCCTTTATCTGTTCACTTTTCCAAAGGGAAGGAACATATTTCTTCAAGTACTTACCGTTAATAAATCTTATATGCTTAGTACCATCTAAATCCTCCAAGTGGTAAGCTCCATTAGGCAATACACTCTTTACTCTATACGGTCCTTCCCAATTTGGCGACCACTTGCCATATTTTGGGTCTTTACTATCTAAGGGAAGTATTGCTCTCCACACTAATTCATTCAAACTAAAAAACTTGGCTATAACTTTCTTGTTGTAAAATCTAGCCATCCTTTGTTTCTGAACTTGCAACCTGTTTAGCACGTCTAACTTCAATTCGTCCAATTCTAATAAATTTTGAATCAATGATTCCTTATACTCACTCCCGCTTAAATCGTGCTGCCAATGCACTCTTATAGATTGCACGTTGATTTCCACGGACAATACAGCCTCCTGCCCGTAAGTGAGTTGGAAAGGCGTAATGTTGGTGCTTGAACGGGGTGATGTTCTATAAGCCCATAAGGCTTTGTTCAAGCATTCGTGTCAATTTCTGGCATTTTCGCTTATCATCTTCCTTATGATAGACTTCAAAATCTTGTTAGATGATTCTGCTTGACCGTTTGATTGAGCATAATATGGTGTGGAATTTACCAATTTAACTCCAAATTCGCTCAAGAATTCCTTCACCTGATCTCCATTCAGGGAAGTCCCATGATCCATCATTAAAGTTTGTGGAATTCCAAATCTATATATGATATGGTCCCGGATAAACTCTATGATGCTTTTCTGGGTGATTTCTCTTAGAGGCACTGCTTCGACCCACTTGGTGAAAAAGTCTGTGGCGACTATGATAAAGGTGTGCTGTTTGGACGATGGAGGGTAAATCTTCCCTATCAAGTCTATCGCTCAGCCTTTGAACGGCCAATGTTTGATAATGGGTGACATATTGCTTGCTGGTGCCCTCTGCATTGGACCATGTTTTTGGCATGCTAAACAACTTTTTGCATATTGAACACATGATTCTCCCATCTTTGGCCAAAAGTATCCACTTCTGATAATTAACCATCTCATCTTTTGGCCGGCCTGATGTGCTCCGCATATCCCTTTATGCACCTCAGCCATAATCGTCCTAGCTTCTTGTAAGCTCACGCATTTTAATAACACACCGTCAGAGCGTTTTTTGAACAATTCTCCATCTATTAATGCATAGTTTAACAGACATAATTTCGTTCTTCTACTACCTCCCCCATTAAGCTCCTTAAAGGACTCTTTAATCTCATCTATCCAATCCAGCGCGACCCCATCTTCTATACATTGAATTTCGGTTTCCCTTGCCCTTCGCTGAATAACGGGCAATATAATTCTGTATTCGTAAGTAGACTCCCAACTCATCGCCTTTGAATAGCCAGAGGCCAACTGAGCCAACTCGTTGGCCATATCATTGTACATTCTGTTAACATATTGAAGTTCTACTTGGTCGAATTCCTCCAACAACTCTTGGGCGATCTCGTATAAACTTATAATAGAATCACTTTGGCATTTGAAATCGCCAGTCAATTGATGAATCACCAATTGAGAATCACCCCTGATGATCACGTTCTTTACTTTCATATCTATCATTAACTCCAAACCTACAATTAGGGCTTCGTATTCGGCTTGATTATTAGTACATATCCTATCTAAGGTAAATGCAAACTTATAGCAAACCCCTAAAGGATTTATCAAAGCCACTCCTAACCCCTGCTTCTTTAGAAGTTTTCGATCAATCAAAGTATAAAATCCATAGTTTTAATTCAAATGAATCAACCTCTAGTTCTATTTCGTTGGGTATATCAAGGCATGGATGATCGACCAGAAAATTAGCCAAAGCCTGATTTTTAACTGCCTTTTGGGGTATATACCTTATTTCGAACTCTGACAGTGCTAAAGTCCAAAGACCCACTCGTTGGTGTAAAATAGGGCAGGAAAACATGTATTTGAATAGATTGACTTTGGAAATTAAATAGACTGTTACAGGCCGTAAATAGGCCCTTAGTTTTGTGCATGTGAAGTATAATGCGAGACACAACTTCTCAATAGCAGAATAATTACATTCACATTTGGTTAACCGTCTACTTAAATAATAAATCGCCCTTTCTTCACCAAGTTGGTCTTCTTGTGCGACCATTCCAGCTATTGATTCTCGTTCAGCCGACACGTACAACTTCATTGGCCGTCCTTGGATTGGTGACACCAACACTGGCGGACTTGTTAAGTATGTTTTCAGGCTTTCAAAAGCCTTTTGATGTTCTTCTTTCCAGACGAATTCGTCCTGATTTTTCAGCTTTAAGAGAGGCGAAAACCCTTTCGTTCGCCCTGCACAATTAGATATAAAGCGTCTTAGAAAATTGATTTGGCCTAAAAACCTTTGCAGTTTTTTTTTATTGCTAGGAGCCTTGGCTTCTACGATGGCTTTCACTTTATTCTTATCAAGTTCAATCCCTCTTTTATGTACTAGGAATCCGAGGAAATTCCCTCGTGTGGGAGCATCTGGCTGACAAACGTTGGGTGATCCTCTCCTTCCTCGCCTATATTCACCTTGACTAAGGGGTCTCGTGCTTGCGCATATCCTGACTTGGTGATCCTTGTCACTTCGTCATCCATATCTCTCAGAGGTGTTTCCTCTTCCAGACAATCCACTTTATGAATTTCCCAGTCCAAGTTCTGCTCTATCTCGGACACTATTAATTTGTCCCTCAGCATCTTTAACGCCGCTTCTTCTTTCTTCACACATTCGCATTCTTTATTGAAAGCCATCAACTTAGCTTTGAATGCCTGAATCTCGGCCTCTTGCCCTTGTTGTTGAGAACTCATTTAAGGTTGTTTGGCTTCTTTTTTGCCAATTACAGGCTCTTCCAAGGCCACTATGTTTGGCCTCATTTGATTAAACATTTCAGCAAGTGCGTCTACTGAAAACGGCTATTCGCTTTGGGCAGTAATTTGAGTTTCTTCCCCGTCTTGAACCACTCTGACGGGCCCATAATTTCCTTCATACATGAACATTTCTACTGAATTTGCTTCTGCCACAAAGGGTCTATGATCTGCTTGCACCACCTCTGCTTCACATTTGTCATTCCAGAAGACCAAGCATTGATGGAGCGATGAAAGAATATAGCGACTGCCATGGATCCAGTCTCTTCCTAGCAACACGTTGTAGCTGGTGGGGCCGTCTATTACGAAGAAAACAGTAGTCCTGGTGGTTGTTCCTACAGTTATATCCAATGGCATCACTCCTTTTGCTGAAGTTGCCCCCATTAAAACTTGTAAGAATGACTTCTGTTGGGATCATGTCGCTCTCTGTTTTAGTAAATTTCCTCATCATCCTCGCTGGAATGGTGTTTATAGCCGCTCCATTGTCGATAAATACCTTCACTATTGGTATCCCATTAACCAAGGCTTTGACGTACAACGGTCTTAAGTGTTTGGTTAACCTCATAGCCGGTTTGTTGAAGATGACTTTTTCAGCAGCATCTATTTCCACTTCCTGCTTATCTTCCGTCGGGCTATCCTTTGGTGATAGATCGACGTGCAGCATGTCACACTGAGCTTTCTTTCCTTGGGTTTTTTCCTTTTCTTTTTCTAGCATCTCTTCCTCGGTTACCCAACCTGTAGGAGGAGGCATTATTCTGGGAGGCGATCCATATTTTTCAGAGCGAGGTACCCTCTTTTTCCTTTTGGGTGTCCCATACAACACATAGAAATCAAACGATCGGCCAGATGGTTCTCCCAACAGATCTACTTCGCGGACTCCTTCTTCGTGCAATTGCTTCAACAGGGTATTGCGCGACACTCATCTTTTCCTTTTCTCTGCTTCTAAATCAATTTCCTCTTCGATATCTGTCATACCATTGTCCTCTTCTTCGTCACACATTTCTCTAGATGTTTGGGCTTCGTCGCAGACTAGTACACAAGTCTCTTCCTCACTTTCCTCCTTTTCTTTGCTTTTGAATTCATCGGCCAACAAGTAGTTATTAGCCAGGACAGGAGGTAATGTGCCAAACTGGATAGTTAGAGGTTGATCAGGATCATCTTCATCTTCCCTGTATCGTTCAAACTTTGATCTCCCAGACGAGCTTTCTGGCAATTCTCCCATTGATTCGCCAGTGCCTGTTTCTTCACTATCTTCAAAAACATTTTTGTCGGCCCTTCTGAGCAATTTGGGCTCTTTAGGGCGTGATTCTCCTGGCTGTTGCCTCATCACCCGTCCGTAATTACGTTGGAAACGCCTTTGTTGGGTCCTAGTCATTTCATTTAAAGGCACCACTCTTCCTGCATTATACTGGAATGAATGCCATACATTGGGTTGGTGGGGCTGCGGCCTAAACGTTCTTCCTTGCCCGGCCGATCCAAACCCCCTTCCTCTAGGTAATCCTCTGTAGAACGGCACCTTTTGCCCCCTGATAGGCTGAGCGACCGGCATGAATTCAGAGCGATGGTGGAATTGTCGCGTCATTGGTGACCCTGTGTTTGCTTTCAACTCGTATTTACATCTGTCGCACAGAACACCTTCGCCCTGTCTGGGCTCCTTCCCTTTGATGCGTTCAAAAACGCTGGGATGTGGTTTGGATTCTTCTTCTTCGTCGTCAATCACCAATCTGAACTTCGGCAATTTGTTTTTCAAACCAGTTGTTAACATGTTCATTGCCAGTGGCCGTGGGAAAGGATTTTCATTCATCGCCATCTTTTTCTTTTCTTCGAACGTGATTCGTCCTGATTCAATAGCATCCTGCAACACATGGCAAAAAACCACACAATAATTAGTCGCATGCGACCACGCATTATGCCATTTACAGTATTTTTTACCCTTAATTTGTTCAGGGTCTGGCAATTTGTGCTTGTCGATCAACTTTATTTGCTTATCCTTATATAATTTGTCGAATATAAGGTCAGCTTTAGTTACGTCGAACGAGAACGTTCGTGCCTTTCTGTTTTCACCCTTTGCAGGTTCATCTTTGCCTACTATTTTTGGCTTAACTGATATGGGACAAGTGTATGCTTCCCCCTTCACTAACTCAGCCAAACATACTTCAGTTTGGTCATAATAACCATTATCGACAGTATGAACGTTGAAGTTCCGGTCTTTGTAATAAGTCCCTTTACTGGAATTTTTCATTTGTTCTTCTTCTCTTATCAATCGCTCATATCTAACAACGTTTGCACTAAGTTGGAATAAATCCGGGAATTCCCTATCTTGGATTTTTTTTCTTCAGATCAAAGCTTAAACAACTTTGGGCAATTTTAACAAATTCTTTTTCAGGCAGAGGCACAAAGCACTTACTTCTGGCCGTTTTGAACCTCTGTAGGAAATTCTCTGCCCATTCATTAGGCAATTGATGTAAATTCGCCAAATCAGCCAGTGTAACCTCAGACTCGGTCTTATAAAATTGAGCATAGAATAATTGCTCCATTTGCTGCCATGTTTGGACAGAGTTTGTGGGCAAATTAATGAACCAAGAAAAAGCTACCCCTGTTAAGGAACTTGGGAACAACCTCAACTTATGGTAATCATTCACCTCCCCACTTTGCAATGTGAATCGCCCTATATGTTCCAATGTAGATACTTCTCCTAGACCAGTGAATAGTGAGAATTTCGGTATTTTGTACCCTCTAGGCCATGGATACGTTTGATCTATCCAATCAGGGTATGGCTTGGTATAAATTGGCCTAATAACCGGACGCATCCCAACCGCTATTTGATCTTGCACTATTTCCATAATTTGGTTTCTTAGCACGGCGTTAGGGTCATATGGGTTCCCTATTGGTTGATTTACTGGCTGGTTTGTGGGAGGCCTGGTACTTTGCCCTTGATTGGACATAAAACGCCATTATTCGGGCTGTTATGACTGTTAAATTGAGTGCTTAACCCGTCATTTGTACGTAAACCATTCTGTCCGTTGTTTGGGACATTATCTTTTATGTTTGTACTACCCCCCAGGTTGGACGTAGTGTTATCATTATTCAAGTTCAAGGTCCCGTTTCCCCCTAGATTTGAAGTAGAAGGGCCAAATGGTTGCTCTAAACTTGGGTCTGGGTTTACACCAAGGGAATTATATGGCGAAGTATACCCTACGATAGTCCTAGACTGAAAGTGATTACCTATAGGCATAACAGGTTGACAAATTTGGCTTACCAACTTATTCATGATTTCATTTAACGTATTCAGTTGTTTAGCCATATTATCTAAATGCCTATTCTCATTTTGGGTAAATTTCTCCATATTATGAGTACTTCGTAAATTTACCTGTTCAACGACATCTTGCGTGAGTTCTCCCAGCAATGCACGCATTGTGCGGGGGCTCAATTCTGTCATTGGTTCGTAACTGTGACTGCTTTGACTTTGTCCATCTGTTCGTGGAGAATGTTGTTGCTCCTCATATCGCTCAACTACAGACTGGACTACTCTATGACTTGCTGGTTCCTTATCGGAATTTTTATGAGGCATGATATCTTTTCTTTTTTGTATCTTCACTTACAAAACACCAACTGTCTCACCGGGCGTGCCAAATTGTTTTCGCGCGTTTTCCAACCTGCCAACAATTACAAGAAAATGATCAGACGATTGTGTAAGGAACAAACCTCTTGAGACAAAGTCCCAAAAAGGGGTGCGTTTACTAGTGAAGAGTTACAATTGGAAAGTAGACAAAACACCTCCAAGGGGCGCAAGCACACAAGTACTGAGAAAGGATTAAATTTAAACTAAGGAAATAAAAATTACATATTCTCTTGTCGAGAGTTTTTGATTCGGGGTCCTTTTCTTCTACAACTTCACTTCTTTTTATACTTCCGGGTGTCTCTTGGTTAACGAAACTGTTTGGAACCGCTCCATTACCTTCGTGACTATCCGCTTCTTCAGCGAGGAACTGCTTACTGGAGAGAGGTTCCTTAGTAACCGTTGCCACTACTCTTCCCTTTTAACTACTTATTTCTGGATCGTGGGGGACGTGCCGGATTTACTTGACAACTGCTTTCGTAATTGCTGAATTGGCTAAACTACACCCTTTAGACTTGTCTGATTCTGGGTGACTTGAGAGTTTGGGCGATGGTGAGACTATCGTTCTGGGCGATTGTGCAGTATTTCACTCGTTCAGCTTCTGGGCGTCCTATGGGCTTGGGCGATGATACCCCTTTGCTCTCGGGCTTCCAATATCCAGGTCTTTCCTCAGGTTTCCAGATTGGGCCTCTCTTCGTGGGCCTATTAATCGATTTCCATTGGGTCTTTATCTTGGGTTTCTCAATTGGACTTCCCTTTGATTTTGGGCTGCATTTTTAGTGTGTCAACAGATAGCCTCCCTATTAATAGGGCCAACAAGCATAGACATAGGCAACATATACAAGACTGGGTAGGATGTGGCAACTATATATGCATATGATGACAACATTAGTACACTTTTAATAGGCCATACAATCAACTACTAACAATTTTGCTGCGCAACACGTGTGATAGACCATGCGCATGGCTCGGGAGCAGCCTCCCCCCTCACATGCGCGGGCAATCATAGAAATAGGCAACAAACGCAAGATTTTGGATAGGATGCCTCAACTATACATGAATATGATGACATCATTAGTGCAATTTCAAATAATGTATAAGTCATACAATCAACTATTAACAATCTTGCCACATCTCGTGTTGAGGAGTTGGCTAGTCATATGACAAATAATATACTTCGATGAGAAGTTAAATGGACATAATTGGTATGGTCAATATAAGAAATTGCATCATAGGAAACCCCCATAAAATGGTCCTTGTTCAGACCGGATAGTTCCAAGTGCACAAAAAGTATCCTAAAAATAGCTTTATTTTATTTTGTTTTGTTTTTCATTTTTTTTTATTTTACTTAAGCAAGATAATCTCAAATACTTATTCTGTAAAATTTGATTTTGGAAAGTAATTTTTTACTGAACAAATTTACTTGTTGAAAGAGTAAACTTTATTTATTCTCTTCAGAATAAATTTTAAACTCAATATCTTTATAAAAATCTAACTATTTTACTTTAACATGATAGACATAATACAGCCGTTAAAAATATAAAATGTGTTACAAATTTGAAAACTGACGATCTAAGCTCATATTTGGCTACCATTTACAAACACAAATTATAGATGATCAAATCACTTTCTATTCACATATTTTGTGGGACTCACAAGTATCATTTACTTATCCACTACTTATTTATATCTATTTATAAGTATTTGATAAGTATTTATATATCGTTTATGTTATGAATCGATAAAAATAAGTGGTTAATAAATAGATAATATTTAGTAATATATTGAAATGTATAAATAAAAAGTTATTTAAATGATTATAAATAGCTTATAAACATTAACCAATTATGGGCCAAGTGACAAAAAATAAAGTTTAAGATCAATTTATGAATCTATTATTTTCCCCTGCAATATTTTTTTTGGAAAATTACACAAAACCCTACATATAAAGTATACTATTCAAAAATAAAGATGATTACTTTTAAATTAATTAATACATAATTAAATCGCACGAATACACCCCATCCCATTTTATCACTTAAATTAAAATATTTCCAAATCATTCACTATCGGCCATCCCACCCAACCCCACCACTTATATGTCAAAAAATCGTCGAACACCATTTTTCTTTACAAATCATCGAAGAGATTGATTTGTATAGATTAGATTTGTGGGATCTTTTCAGTATGTATTTCGTCCTACAATAACGAAATTCTTTGTTTTGATGGATTTTTAGTGTTTCATTTCTAATTTCTGGTCGGTCCTACAATTTTCGACTATTTCACTTAGATTTGAATTGGAGGTGGAGGGTGTGATGGATTTAAGGTAGAGATAGAGTGATGGTGGTGGTGATCGTTGTTGTAGATTTAAGGTGAATGTAATATTTATGGTCGTGAATTTGAGTTGAAAGTGATAGTGGTGGTGCTTGGAAGTGATGGTGGTGGTAACTAGTGGTGGATTATAATGCTGGACTATAGTGTAAGTGGATTTGTTTGTAATGACCTTCTGTGATCGAGTTTGTATTAATTGTGACCATATGTGACCAAATTAACAGTAAGTTACAGTTTAGACGAACCTAGTCACAAACAGCCACATTGAGGAGAAATTTGGTAATAGTTACTCACAAATAACACATGTTTGTTCACAAACAACGCACCACTGCAACCATCTAATACCTAAAGCATTGCCATCACCACAATCACTACCACACAGATAAACTCCAATGCACTTTCATCACTTGCAACGCTTGCAGGTGTTAGATGCATGTGCAAATGGTGGTGTGATAAGTTGGAGGTTGAGATTATATATATGGATTACTTTTGGCAGTGCAGATAAATATTTAATATAATCAACGTTAAAAGTTTTTTATACTAAATTTATACATAATAAGTGTACATGTTGTAGATCTGGACATATGAGATGATCCCCTCTTGGTACTCGATTTGCTAGGCGAGGGAAGACATGCTGCCCTCAGATGCATCATGGTGAGCATCCCGAGCAAACAGATGTCCGTCCAGCAAACAAATTATCAGCCCTCCTCGATGACTGATTATGCCCAAAGAATAACGCAGTAGTTGTAGTGTAGCTTTGGGGTGTCGTATCCACATGGAGATGAAAAATGCTTAAGGGTTCCAAATAGGGATAAGTTATCGTCTTAAATTTATAGTAAATTCAATGTTGAAGTAACAAGGTTAAAATCAATGATTTGAAGCAGTGAAGCGTCGAAATTTCTCAAGTTGGATCGGATCATTCACATAAATTATTCAGTTTTATAACTCAATTAAAGTCTTTCATCCCGACACTCTAATCAGAAGATATGACGTTACAAATCAATTTAATTCAAATGTAGTTCTAAAATCTAGACTTCATATGACGCATTCGTACAATTTTATTGAAATCAGATTCAAAGATCAGCCATATACTTCAAACATAAAGCAATAATTGAATCACACCAATAAAATAATTGAGATTAAAAATCAACAATTAGTCCAATTCATCGATAGAAAGAGCCTGACTGGATCTATGATTAATTTAGTAAAAGTTAAACCAATCTTAACATAGGTTCATGAAGTTTAAACTTAACAAATATTTCGATTAAATAATGGAAAAAGCATGACTAAATCCATGAAAAATCTAATAAGAATTAAACCAATTTCAATTTAAATTTATCAGAATGAAAGTCTAAATTTTAAAAGTATTCAACAAATAAAGACCAGATTACATAAATAAAGGATATAAAATCACCGAATTTAATGAGTTTCTTCGTAGCTTCACCAAGGGTTTTAGTTCCTCATGAAGATTCTTGAGCCAAAGAGGAGAAGAATGGTGTATGAGGGCGTTATCTGATTTTCTAGGACGTTTTTAGGGTTTAAAAGTCGAGAGAGATGTTGTTTCCATAAGATTTGACGTAAATTAGGAAATGGAAAGTTTTTCCGCGATTTGGCCTGGGCGGGCACCCAGTAGAAAATGGGACGGCCACCCTGGCAAAAAAAAAGTTTCTGTATTTGAAGTTTAGGTTCGGGCAACCACCTGACCTACACAGTTGGATAGCTTTCAGTATTTTGATCATATCTTTCAATATCGATGTCCGATTAAGACGGGTCAAGTTGCGTTGGAAAGATAACTCAAAGGGATACAACTTTGCTTCAGATACCATCTTCAAATTCGATTGGTTTCCATGTAAAAAACTAGTCTCAATATGAGGCTGAAAATCGATGCCAAATTTTTCAGCTTGAAAGTTGATATGTGATAATTTCTTGACTATATTTCATCCATTTGACTTCTTTCTTCATCCAATTGACCTCTAACACTCTTGAATCTTCATCACAAGGTTAGAAAAAAGTTTAGAGTATTTGCTCTTCAGTCCCTGAACTTTCACTTTCTTCCATTATGATCATTTTTCACTTGTTTCTTCCATTTCCCACCGTTTTCACCCATTTGCAACCTAAACCAAGATATAGAAGTACTTAGTGCATTTAGACATCAAATAATCATAAGAAAGCAAATATTAATGGGTGAAAAACATAATAAATGTGTTATTATCATACCCCAACTTACTTATTACTAGTCCCTAGCAATTTAAGGCTGAGCAAGATGAATGAATGACTGGTCTATATCACAAGTGAAATTGTTAAGTTCTAATTTAACCACATGCCACACCCTTTTCAAACTCAATACCACACGAAATTAACAATGTCACGATTATCAAGATGTCAAAGACTCATGCCAAATGTGTGAGTGTGTGTCAAGACAGAGCCATCTTACTGTCAACCATAACACATGCAACATCAAGTATATCTCATGTTGAAGGTTCAGCTCCATAACTCAAGGGTATCAAAGTGTTTAGTGTGAGGTTTCTGATATGAATGTAAAATGCATATTTTTCCCTCTTTATTTTATGCGCTCGTATGTTTATTTTGTGCCAAAATGTACTCATTACGCTCATATTTTGATTTAGGTGGCAATTCTATGGATATGGCGTAATTTGGAAGAAATATGTGAAAAATGACCAAAATGAAAGAAAGTGAAAGTTCAAGGACTAAAGTGCAAATATTCTAAACTTGTTTCTAACCTTGTGATGAAGATTCGAGAGTGTTAGAGGTCAATTGGATGAAGAAAGGATTCAAAGGGATGAAATATGACCAAGACATTTTCACATATCAACTTTCAAACTGAAAAGCTTTGCATCGGTTCTCAGCCTCATATTGAGACCAATTTTGGACATGGAAAATGATCGAATTTGAAGATGGTCTCTGAATCAAAGTTTTATCCATTTGAGTTAGTTTTACAACGCATCTTGAATTGCTTCAATCGGATATTGGAAGAAGAAGTTATGGCCAAAATACTAAAAGCTGTCCGGAGGAAGTTTCGTAAAACCATGCGGCCGCAAGCCTTTAATTCCATGCGGCCGCATAGACCATTCCCGAGAGTTAAAGTGTTGATTTCACTTGTTCCTTGCGGCCGCAAGCCTCTAAACCATGCGGCCGCATGGTTCATTTCCGGGACGAAAATTCTGGTTTCCTAATTTCAATCAAACACTTATGGAAACAAATTTTTCTACACTTTATAAACCCTAGAACAGAACTAGAACGTGGAGAACGCCTCTAAACTCTATTCTTCTCTATTTTTCTCTTATATTCATGAATTGTAACTAAACTTTTACACTTGGTCGAAGGAGATTGAAGCCTCGGAATCACATATTGTGAGATCTAAATGATTTTTCTTAATTTAATTCATGTTTTTGAGTATTGAATATTCTTCTGCACTTATTTCCATGATTGTTATGTTTAATTGTTAGGAGGCCTACTAGTTTATTATTCGTTGCAATCTACCGCTGAGTTAAATATCAAATCCGTAATTGTTTGATCCCTTTAACTTACGAAGCACTAGGATTTGATGATTTTCTGCGATAGAGGTTATTGAATCTTAAGAAGAATGTTTAAATAGATTGAATGCAACCGCTGGTGTTTGTGTTATCTAGTTCATCGATTTCTCTATTGTTTAAAGCTATTATTAAATTGAATCTTGAGCGCTGGTCTGTGGTTATTTAATAATTAGTGTTAATTAGAACGCTGGTTTCTAACTAACTAAAATTAAGGAGAAATAGGAAAATTATTCCAACGTTGAATATTCAAGATATGAATTGAATTATCCTTACATCTATGATCAATTGTGGATTTTCGAAGGTGGATATTGACTTGGACCAAGGTTAGTCTTTTGATTGTTTTCGTTAATTTAGTTTTCATTGTTATTAATTGCGTTATTTACAATTGTTTACATACAAAAATCCCCCAATCATTGTACGAAGTATAAACTATTGAATTACACACTCTTCGTGGGATCGACCCTTACTTCCACTACTACATTAGTTTTCGAGGTTTAAGGACTATTTTTGGGTGCCTACGACAGCACACCAGTTTCTCTCTATGGAGTTGAGAAAGATGTACACTCAAAATTGGAGGTTTAAATATTTATGAACAAACAACAAGCAAACATTGATTATGTGATAAGCATACTTCCAAATGAGAATTCATTAACTTCTTATCACAGCCTACTTGTTATCAAAATGGCCAATACAAAGGGTTGTAATGAAATTTAAGTTGGATCGTATGAGAAGCACGGATATAAAAATTTAAATACTTCCAAGCACATAGTTAGATATCTTATCAAACATCTCAATCGATCTCAGCTTCCAATAAATAAATATATATTTTGGCATTTCGAACCCCAAAATCAATCAACTTTTTCACTTTTTTTTTTCAATTTTTTTTCTCAAATACTTGACACTAGCTAACTCTTGTGTTTTCCTTCCTTCTATTCTTCACAAATAAATATCAAATACCTACTACACAGTTGGAAGTAAAAATGTGAGAAAATATGTGTATATGTTATACTTCAACATGGAGGGGTATAGATGACATGTGTGCATGAAGGAAAATGTTATATGTGTGTATCGGCTTAAAATGGCTACTAGATGTTGTACTTATTGAAAAGAAAGACTTGAAAGACTCAAATATTGATCCTAAATTAACCTTTATCATTTTTCAAGTAATCCACCATCTTACCACAAACCATGTAGTGTTATTCTTAAAGGAGTTTCCAATTCACAAAATCAATGAATGCTTACCGCCATATTTTAGTATATTGTGGCTCTCAATCTTCACCAAGTATCTCACAAGAAAAACTTCAGCAAGAGACTCATCTAGCTACATGTATTAAACTACCATCTTACCACAATGCTTGTGTGTACAGAAAGAATTCAGCAAGTGTCACGACATTTAAATTTTTACAAACAAAATTAATTCATAGTGGCATTTTTGTCATTCAAAAGCATAAACATGCAGCAAATTAAAGATTCAAACAAAGCAAAAAAAAAAAAAAATTTAACCTATCACGATAAATCAACAAAAATCCAAGATAATTATAATAGCATTCAAAGCAATTCTCCTCCCAACTAAATATTGCATTGTCCTCAATGCATAAACATGAATACCAAAGAAAAGAAGGGAAATCTATCACCTGAGTATGACAATGAATCAACAAAAACTTGAAGTATAAGATACCTGAAAGTACTGAAATGGATGGTGGTGTAAAGAAAGAAAATAAGACTATAACTAAAAATGTGGAATGAAAATAACCATAGAGCAAATGCAAAAATAAAAAAAAAACGAAAGGAAAGAACTTCCATTGGGTTGCCTCCCAAGCAACGCCTTTGTTTATTGTTATTGGCTCTATTAAATGTTCTCATTTTTAGTCCGCATCTAACCAGGGCGATCACAAGTTTTCTTGTGGTGCATCGAACTCATTGGACATAACTATTGGTATGGCTCATCCGTCTCCATCTAGTACATATGTGGGGTTACTAGGGAAGAATTCAAAATCTGGAGTGGGGGCATGTTCATCAGCGGCTGCGTCCAATTCATCTAGTTCTAGAGTTTCTTGCGGTGGTCCAAGAAACATATCACCAACTACCCCCTAAGTGAGTGCATCAATCATGTATGTTTGGTGACGCACATCATCTTTCTCAGCCTGTCTAGTGACATGAAAGATGCTAGCTTGTAAGGTCATATTCCCAAATGATAACTTCATTAGACCGTTTCTACAATTTATAAGAGCATTAGTTGTGGTAAGGAATGGTCTACCAAGAATGATAGGAATCTTAGACTTAACATTCACATCCACTTTTAAATATAAAATCAAGAAATCAACAGGGTAGTAAAATTTATCGATTTGTACTAAGACATCCTCAACTACACCTTTTGGTCTTATAGTGGACCGATCAACCAATTGTAGACTTACAAATGTAGGTTTGATCTCACCTAAGCCTATTGACAAGTAAATTGCATAAGACATGCTATTGACACTAGCCCTTAAATCGAGAAAGGCTTGTCCAATTTCATGGTTCCCAATGATACAAGAAATAGTGGGACAACCATGATATTTATACTTGGGCGGGATCCTTTGCTCAATCACAGCACTCACGTGTTTAGTCAAGAAATCGATTTTCTTGACATGGTGTTTCCTTTTCATAGTACACAAGTCATTAAGGACTTTAGCACAGGTAGGAACTTGTGAAATCACATGCAAGAGTGGCAGATTGATTTTTACTTGCTTTAGGTGCTCTAAGATCTCACTATAATGGCTAGCAAATTCTGAGATAGACTTAAGAGCTTGAGGGAAGTGCACTCTGACTGGATTCTTCACTACCTCCTCACTAGGGTAATTCTTATTTGACTTACTAGACTCAATCTCGTTTTCCCTAGGTTTGAGAGTTGGTTCTAAGACCTTCCCTGATCGAGTGGTTATGACATTTACTTCCTTAAAGTTAAGTTCTCCTAATCCTGACGTTTGTGCAATGTGTTGCCCCTTAGAATTTGGTTGAACTTGAGCTGAAAATTTCTCACATTCCCCCACAACCAAGACATTAGTTAATTTAGACATATGACTTTTTATCTCTTTATTTTCCTCGACTATCGGGCTAATCATAGTCTCACACCTTTGGTTTATTTTACCCCGTGCCTTAAATGCATGTAATGTGTCTTCCAAAGAATCCCTGGAGGTTGTGAATTGATGTGGAGGTGCATTGTAAGCTCGATTTTGTTGGGTAGATTTTGGTTTTCAGGTTTCCCACTGAAATTGGGATGATTCTGCCACCCTGGGTTATAGGTATTAGAAAATGGAGCATAAGGCTTGTTATATGTGCCTAAGGCATTGTAGTGTTCCTCATAAACTCATCTCATCTTAGTGTAAGTGGCAATCCGGGTTAACAGAACGCGGGCCGCTATAGAATCTATGATTAATTTAGTAAAAGTTAAACTAATCTCAACATATGTTCATGAAATTTAAACTTAACAAATATTTCGATTAAACACTGGAAATATGATTATTGAATCCATGAAAAATCTAATAAGAATTAAACCAATATCAATTTAAATTTATCAGAATGAAAGTCTAAATTCTAAAAGTATTCAACAAATAAAGACCAATTTACATGAATAAAAGATGTAAAATAACAGAATCCAATGAATTCATTCGAAGCTTCACCAAGGGTTTTAGTTCTACATGGAGATTCTTGAGTCAAAGAGAAGAAAAATGGTGTATGGGGGCGTTCTCTAGTTTTTTGGGACGTTTTTAGGGTTTAAAACTCGAGAGAGATGTTGTTTCCATAAGACTTTGACGTAAATTAGAAAACTGAAATTTTTTTCGCGATTTAGCCTAGGCGGGCGCCCAGTAGAAATTGGGGCGACCGCTTGGGCGAAAAAAAGGTTTCTGTATTTGAAGTTTAGGTTTGGGCGACCATTTGACCTACATAGTTGGATAGTATTCAGTATTTTGATCATATCTTTCAATATTAATATCTGATTGAGACGATTCAAGTTGAGTTGGAAAGATAACTTAACGGGCTACAACTTTGTTTCGGAGAATATCTTTAAATTCGATCATTTTCTATGTCAAAAACTGGTCTCAATATGAGGCTGAAAATCGGTGTAAAACTTTTAAGCTTGAAAGTTGATATGTGATAATGTCTTGGCTATATTTCATCTATTTGACTCATTTCTTCATGCAATTGACCTCTAACACTCTTGAATCTTCATTACAAGGGTAAAAACAAGTTTAGAGTATTTGTTCTTCAGTCTCTGAACTTTCACTTTCTTCTATTTTGATTCTTTTTCACTTCTTTCTTCCATTTTCCATCGTTTTCACCCATTTGCAATCTAAACCAAAATATAGAAGTACTTAGTGCATTTAGGCATCAAATAATCATAGGAATGGAAATATTAATGGGTTAAAATATAATAAATGTGCTATTATCAACGACCCTCAGGTGAGTATTAGACATTGTAGATTTATATTGTATGTCATTTCAGAATTTTATCACATGATCATTAACTAGTTGAAATGTCAATATGTCAGCTTAAAGTCCTAATTAAGTTGACGCCGTCGATGGAAGAGGAGGGTTGTGGTCTTGTGCGTGAATTAGCCGTTCCGCATATTTCACGAGACCAGATGTCCGATTCTATCCTAGACCAAAATTTGGTATGAGAATTGAATATAATTTATTGATTATCGTTATGTAAGAGTTAGCCTATTTAAACTAAGTTAATAATTTTTAATATTATTTGTACATGAGTGCGGTTTAATTGATCGACGATCACCTTCGCCGCCAAGGATATCGCCTCGACCCCCAATGGGATCCCCTCCGTTGCTGATGAGATCTCATTCTCCTCCATCCAAACATATTCCTCGTGGATCTCCTGTGTACAGTGATCCATATGTCCTTCTAGTTGGATTTATGGCGGAGATGAGAGATGAGGTGGGGGCGTTGCGATGAGAGATGAGCGATGAGATATCGAGTTTACGTTAAGATGTTGTAGTGCTCCGTAGCCATGTATCAGATCTTGTGGGGGAAATCGTAGCGCTCTGAGGCGATATAGCAGGACTAGGAGTAGGTGATAGACAAAGCAATAGAGAGGGTGATGGAAATCGGGGTCATTCCCCGTTGTGGCCAAATACTACATTTTGGGCGGAGGTGGCCTCGATGATGGAGGTGGAGGTGCCTGAGGCGGAGGGAGTGGCAGAGGAGAAGGGTGTGGGGATGCTCGAGGAGGTGGAGGGGGTGTTTTTTATGAAGAATGATGAGGTGGCAGAGAGGGTGCTCCTAATGGCAAATGGGGAGGAGAATGCGGAGGCGGAGGTAGTACTCCCGATGACAAAAGAAGAAAGGATGCTGATCATGACAAAGGGTCAGAGGCATGTTGTTGACGTGCTGGAGCACATGGTCGGTAAACGGTCGAGATTGTCGTACATCGTATCTCCTTTCACGGCTGAGGCGAAGAGGAGGACGTTCATCGATGTGATGTACCACAATCTCTTTCGGGAGGTGAACCATGTCAAATGGAAAGCGTTCGAGATGGAGTGGAGAAGAATTATGCTCGGGTAAGTATTTAACAATTTAAGTGAAGAACGCTTCTTTTAACATTTTTTATGTTTCTCTTTTTCAAAGATAGTTGCACAAAGGTGGATTACGATTTCGGAGGCTTATAACTGGTTTCACGATATCACCATTTCGAGGACTTGGCTCGTCGACGATGTAAGTAAAATAGTCATATTATTATTTATCATATATACATATTTTTTTGTTTATTAAATTAAATAACCCCCTCTATTTTTTTATTGGTGTTTTCTTGATGTAGTACATCAACTTGACTATAGACTTATTGAGTGATCGAGTTCGAAGATATCCAAAATCATTCGACATTACTAGCCCACTCATATTGACCACCGAGTTTGTACGTGTTGTTACCATCGAGCATCGGTCGATTTCAAATTATGGGTAATGATTACGTGTTGCCCGAATATATGGTCGAGTGGATCATAGGAATGTGGCCAAGTGTTAGGAGAAAGCCATGGGAAGGTTGTACGCATACATACATTTCGGTGATCGTGAATTATCACTACATTACCGTAGAGATTGCCTTTGCTGATTCCACTATATATGTGTACGACTCCGACCATTCCTGATTGACATAAGGCCAGCTTGAACATAACTTGGAGTCGGTGGCTGTGATCGTTCCTTTGATGGTTGCCTGAGCCAGTGTAATCGTGAATGACATACTAGTAATCGTGCGAGAAACGACAACGGTGAAACAGTCGAGATTGTAAGTATTTATAATTCTTTTAACTTGGAAACTTAGTTTTTAGCTACACTGTATCGAATTAACACGTTATTATTCAATTTTAGGTGCAATTACGACATGTTTGCAATAAAATACATTGAATTTTTGAATATAGGACATAAGATTGATGGAATCAACCAATTATGAATCAAAATTGGAGGAATAAATTAGTGTGCGATTTTGTATGAATTCGAATGTGATTAGTAAACATTGTACATTTATTTATGAAATAATTGTAAATATTGTAAAACTCATGTAAACATTGTATATTTAATTGTTTATTCATTTATCATATACTTGTAAATATTGTAAACCCATGTAAGCATTGTATATTTATTTGTTTACTAATTTATCAAATATTTGCGCTCTAGGTCCCTCAACTATAATTTTGTACAATTTGATTCTTCATTTACAGCGATACCATTACACATTGGTCTTATTTTTCATTTAGGAGAATCTGACTTGTACAAAATTGACGAGTATGCCATGTTGCTCCATACTTGCTGCAGCTAGGTGGTCAAGGAAATTTTTTGATAGATAGTATTCTAGACATACGTGGACGTCCAAGATCACGCGGTTCAACTTGCAGTGGCAACAAACTATTAAGTGGAAAAATATGGTTGAAAACTTCCCACTGGGCTTCATTAGGCAGATGAAATATAATCTCAACATATGTTGCTCTCCAATAATCAGACGTGTAATAAGGAGAGCATAATGTTCTCGCTACAAAGCCTTTATACATATCCACCGTGACTGTATACTTATATGGAAAACTCTCCAACTGAAATTGACGACAAGTACATGTTCTCAATTATTGAGAGAATTGGTAACTTTCAATCCTTTTTGAATAATGTATTGAGAGACTTTGCATTGTTTGATATCATCATGTTGTATCGACATCTTGAAAAATATGATCCCACCCAGTGTTTGATAGGAATATAAAATGTATATTTTCCCCTCCTTATTTTATGCGCTCGTATGTTTATTTTGTGCCGAAATGTACTCATTAAGCTCATATTTTGATTTAGGTGGCAATTCTATGGATATGGCGTAATTTGGAAGAAATATGTGAAAAATGACCAAAATGGAAGAAAGTGAAAGTTCAAGGACTAAAGTGCAAATATTCTAAACTTGTGTCTAACTTTGTGATGAAGATTCGAGAGTGTTAGAGGTCAATTGGATGAAGAAAGGATTCAAAGGAATGAAATATGACCAAGATATTTTCACATATCAATTTTCAAACTGAAAAGTTTTGCATCGGTTTTCAGCCTCATATTGAGACCAATTTTGGACATGGAAAACGATCGAATTTGAAGTTAGTCTCTGAATCAAAGTTTTAGCCCTTTGAGTTAGCTTTACAACACATCTTGAATCGCTTCAATCGGATATCGGAAGAAGCAATTATGACCAAAATACTGAAAACTATCCGGAGGAAATTTCGTAAAACCATGCGGCCGCAAGCCTTTAATTCCATGCGGCCGCACATACCATTCCCGAGAGTTAAAGTGTTGATTTCACTTGTTTCTTGCGGCCGCAAGCCTCTAAACCATGCGGCCGCATGGTTCATTTCCAGGACGAAAATTCTGGTTTCCTAATTTCAATCAAACACTTATGGAAACAAATTTTTCTACACTTTATAAACCCTAGAACAGAACTAGAACGTGGAGAACGCCTCCAAACTCTATTCTTCTCTATTTTTCTCTTATATTCATGAATTGTAACTAAACTTTTACACTTGGTCGAAGGAGATTGAAGCCTCGGAATCACATATTGTGAGATCTAAATGGTTTTTCTTAATTTAATTCATGTTTTTGAGTATTGAATATTCTTCTGCACTTATTTCCATGATTGTTATGTTTAATTGTTAGGAGGCCTACTAGTTTATTATTCGTTGCAATCTACCGCTGAGTTAAATATCAAATCCGTAATTGTTTGATCCCTTTAACTTACGAAGCACTAGGATTTGATAATTTTCTGCGATAGAGGTTATTGAATCTTAAGAAGAATGTTTAAATAGATTGAATGCAACCGCTGGTGTTTGTGTTATCTAGTTCATCGATTTCTCTATTGTTTAAAGCTATTATTAAATTGAATCTTGAGCGCTGGTCTGTGGTTATTTAATAATTAGTGTTAATTAGAACGTTGGTTTCTAACTAACTAAAATTAAGGAGAAATAGAAAAATTATTCCAACGTTGAATATTCAAGATATGAATTGAATTATCCTTGCATCTATGATCAATTGTGGATTTCCGAAGGTGGATATTGACTTGGACCAAGGTTAGTCTTTTGATTGTTTTCGTTAATTTAGTTTTCATTGTTATTAATTGCGTTATTTACAATTGTTTACATACAAAAATCCCCCAATCATTGTACGAAGTATAAACTATTGAATTACACACTCTTCGTGGGATCGACCCTTACTTCCACTACTACATTAGTTTTAGAGGTTTAAGGACTATTTTTGGGTGCCTACGACAGCACACCAAATTTTGGCGCCGTTGCCGGGGAGTGTTAATTTATTTTTGTGCTTCTTTAGGTGTTTATTTTATTTTGAAAAAAAAAATTAAAAAAAAATCAAAATTTTTAGGTTTTTAGGCAATTTATTGTTTTTAGGAATTTTAGCATAGAATTTTATTTATTTTTCTTACTCTAGTTTCTTTTTTTTAACTTGTTTTTTATATATATATATATATTTTTTAGTTTCCTTGATAGTTTATGCCCATAACTCGATCTACTACTCAAGAAACTTGATTGCAAATATGGCTGCCAATTCTCAACAATTTGGCGCCAAATTTGATCCCCCTTCTAGACAAGTTAATGAGGTAAATGTTTCATCCATTGAACAACAACTTGCGAGTCTAACTACTCTTATTTGTCAAATGGCTGTAGGTACTATGCAAACAACAAAGACTTGTGAAATTTGTTCATTTGTAGGCCATCCAACTGATATGTGTCCAATACTTCAAGAAGAATCCGTTGAACACGTAAATGCAGCCGGTAGCTTCCCTGGACAACAACAGAGGAATTATGATCCCTATTTAAACACGTACAACCAAGGATAGAGGGATCATCCAAATCTTAGTTATGGGAATCGACAAGTGAATCAACCTATGAATCAAAATTGGCAGAATTTCCAGCAATATAATCAGCCATACCTTCCTAGACAACAACATGGACAAACTTCTAACTCTAATATGTCTTTAGAAGATATTGTTAAATCTCTTGCCACTAACACTTTACAATTTCAACAGGAGAGAAGGGCTAGCATTCAAAGGTTGGAAAATCAAATGGCTCAAATGGCTAACGCGGTCAGTAGGTTGGAGTCACAGAATTCGGGGAAACTACCCTCTCAAACAATGGTGAATCCAAAAGAAAATGTGAGCGAAATCATCCTGAGAAGTGGTGAAGAGGTTGTGATTCCGGTAAAGGCATCCCCTAAGCCATTTGAGCAAGAAGAGGAAGAAAAAGAGGTTGCAAAAAAGAGTAATCCTAACGATACTGAGGTAACTGAGCGTAAATTTCCACCTCTTTCTGATTATAAACATGTACCTTATTTTCCTCAAGCTTTAGTAAGATCTAGGAAATATGAACGAGATCATGATGAGCTGCATGAAATTTTTAGTAAATGCGAGGTAAATATTCCACTTTTAGATATGTTTAAACAAGTGCCTCGTTATGCTAAATTTTTGAAACACTTGTGCACAAGTAAGAGGAAACAAAAACTGAAGGGGATTGAAAAGGTAAAAGTTGGAGAACATGTATCTGCAATAATTCAAAAGAAACTTCCTGCAGAGTGCACGGATCCAGGTATGTTCAATATCCCTTGCATGATAGGCAATACTAAGTTTGAGAAGGTCATGTTAGATTCAGGAGCATCTATTAATGTCATGCCATATTCTGTATACACTTCTTTGAAATTAGGACCTTTAATTGACACTAGTGTGATAATTCAACTAGCTGATGAATCTAATGCATATCCTAAGAGGGTAGTTGAGGATGTTCTTGTGAAAGTTAATGAATTAGTTTTTCCTGCTGATTTTTATGTGTTTGACATGGGCAGTAGTAATCAAACTCTCTCTATTTTGTTAGGAAGACCGTTCTTAAGGACATCCAAAACTGAAATGGACTTTCATAATGGCACACTAACCATGGAATTTGATGATAAAACTATTACACTTAATATTTATGATTCCATGAAACATCCATGTAATAATAACCATGTTCATTTTATTGATGTGATTGATCAATAGCACATGATGTTTTCGAATTTTTTGCTACAAAAGAATGGGAAGCTGTCAATATTGAGCATCTTAGGAAGGAAAAAGAGGAGCTGGCCTTAAACACTGAGTTACAAAGAACTGTGGCAGCATTAAATGATGTTCCAGAGTCAGGTAACAGTTCTTATTTTCTATTACCAATTTCTAATGAGAAGCCTTTACTTTCTATTTTGCAGACTTTCATTTCGAATTTGAAGCCTCACCTCAATCACTATAAGTATTTACTCCATGGAGGTGAATGAACATTGTCAGTTATCATTCCCATTGGACTTGGTGCACTGCAAGGAAGATCGAAGCCAACCATGATAGACCCGGGCTGAATAAGGAAACATTGAGTCGAGCCAAAGGTAATAAACAAATGCGCTACTTGAGAGGCAACCCAAGGGGAGTTCGTTCCTTTATCATTTTATTTTTGTTTTTATTTTTCACATTCTATTTTTTATTTTAGTTATATTTGCCATTTTCTTTGCATTGGACCTTACATTGGGGACAATGTAAGTTTTAAGTGTGGAGGAGGGATTTAGATCTAGGTTGCATTTAGATTGAGTGAATTAATTTTTTTTTTTAAAAGAAAACACAAATGTGCATGATTTTTCAAGAAGAGAAGTTGAGGTTAAAAGATTTTTGGTTGTGTATGCTATTTGCTGGAATTAGTTAGGCTTTTGAAAAATTCATAACATGATTGAATGAATGATCTTCCAACTTAGAGTTGATTAGTGAAGTTATTTTCTTTGAGAATTGTAGTAACTAAATTCTGTAGACAAAAGCCAGTGAGATTTTTGAGCATTTAGACTAATACATCCATAACAGTCTCATTATTTCTTTTCATGTGTGATATTCTTCCATAGTTTTGTTTCTCTAGAACTTGCATTGATTCTCTTCAAGATCACGTTGATACATGAATGCACGAACATGATTAAGGCCATCTTTGTTACATAAATGAGCTTCATTAGCCAAATAGCCGACCCTGTAATTGAATTTTCCATTGTTGAGCCCATTTGAACCTTATTGCCTTTTCTTTGTATAAACTCACATTACAAGCTTTAAACTGAAAAAAACAATATCTGTACCCAAGCCTTAGAGCTAGTGGAGTATTGTTGAATGTCATAAGAAGTGTGGGTATGCAAGAAAATAAGTGTGGGGGTATCAAGATTTATGGGAGTGCTATTGGTAAATTGGAACAAATTTTCTATGTCAATTCAAGGAGTTCCAGTATTGGTGTATAATTTGGAGTTTACATTGTGCAAGAAAAAAATACAAGAAGAAGATGGAAAAAAATGAATGAGTGAAGAAAAAGAAAATAAGTGATGAAGGAGAGTGATTTTAATGTGAAAAAGTCTATATTTTCATAACTCTTCCTACATCTCAAAAAAGAGTTCTATTTGTATGGGATATATGAAAAAAATGACGAAATTATCATGTGGAGTGGTTAGTTTACATGTCTTATGTATATGTTTGAGCTAAGTCTATTTATCTTTACTCCACTAGTTTCGATGGCTCTTGAGTCACATACCCAAATATTTCTCACCTTGACCATAAACCACATTACAACCTTTGAAAAATTCTTATGATTCTTGTAAAGCATGTGATCTAAGTGGTGGCGAATGAGAAAATATGCAAGCATATGGTAGAACATCTCCATTGGAATGAATTTGAGCGAAACACTTACCCTTTTAAACACATGAGAGTTGAGTGCTTATATCCGTGAGGGTCTACATGTTTAGTTTCTCCATCTTCATATGAAAATGCTTGCTAGTTGATTATGAGTTGTATGAAATGTTTATTCATGATATTTTATGTGTTTTGAAAAAGTTTGATGGTTCTATGTTCTTGGCATTATGACCTGGTGTTTTGGGAAATTAAATTTGAGTTTTGCCCGAGGACGAGCAAAAGCTAAGTGTGGGGGAATTTGATAGGAATGTAAAATGCATATTTTTCCCTCCTTATTTTATGCGCTTGTATGTTTATTTTGTGCCGAAATGTACTCATTACGCTCATATTTTGATTTAGGTGGCAATTCTATGGATATGGCGTAATTTGGAAGAAATATGTGAAAATGACCAAAATGGAAGAAAGTGAAAGTTCAAGGACTAAAGTGCAAATATTCTAAACTTGTGTCTAACTTTGTGATGAAGATTCGAGAGTGTTAGAGGTCAATTGGATGAAGAAAGGATTCAAAGGAATGAAATATGGCCAAGATATTTTCACATATCAATTTTCAAACTGAAAAGTTCTGCATCGGTTTTCAGCCTCATATTGAGACCAATTTTGGACATGGAAAACGATCTAATTTGAAGTTGGTCTCTGAATCAAAGTTTTAGCCCTTTGAGTTAGCTTTACAACGCATCTTGAATCGCTTCAATCGGATATCGGAAAAGGAAGTTATGGTCAAAATACTGAAAGCTATCCGGAGGAAGTTTCGTAAAACCATGCGGCCGCAAGCCTTTAATTCCATGCGGCCGCACATACCATTCCCGAGAGTTAAAGTGTTGATTTCACTTGTTTCTTGCGGCCGCAATCCTCTAAACTATGCGGCCGCATGGTTCATTTCCGGGATGAAAATTCTGATTTCCTAATTTCAATCAAACACTTATGGAAACAAATCTTTCTACACTTTATAAACCCTAGAACAGAACTAGAACGTGGAGAACGCCTCTAAACTCTATTCTTCTCTATTTTTCTCTTATATTCATGAATTGTAACTAAACTTTTACACTTGGTCGAAGGAGATTGAAGCCTCGGAATCACATATTGTGAGATCTAAATGATTTTTCTTAATTTAATTCATGTTTTTGAGTATTGAATATTCTTCTGCACTTATTTCCATGATTGTTATGTTTAATTGTTAGGAGGCCTACTAGTTTATTATTCGTTGCAATCTACCGCTGAGTTAAATATCAAATCCGTAATTGTTTGATCCCTTTAACTTACGAAGCACTAGGATTTGATGATTTTCTGCGATAGAGGTTATTGAATCTTAAGAAGAATGTTTAAATAGATTGAATGCAACCGCTGGTATTTGTGTTATCTAGTTCATCGATTTCTCTATTGTTTAAAGCTATTATTAAATTGAATCTTGAGCGCTGGTCTGTGGTTATTTAATAATTAGTGTTAATTAGAACGCTGGTTTCTAACTAACTAAAATTAAGGAGAAATAGGAAAATTATTCCAACGTTGAATATTCAAGATATGAATTGAATTATCCTTACATCTATGATCAATTGTGGATTTTCGAAGGTGGATATTGACTTGGACCAAGGTTAGTCTTTTGATTGTTTTCGTTAATTTAGTTTTCATTGTTATTAATTGCGTTATTTACAATTGTTTACATACAAAAATCCCCCAATCATTGTACGAAGCATAAACTATTGAATTACACACTCTTCGTGGGATCGACCATTACTTCCACTACTACATTAGTTTTAGAGGTTTAAGGACTATTTTTGGGTGCCTACGACAGCACACCAGTGTTCAATCCCCATTTTTGTCATATATTCCCATGCCAGTAATGATTTACTTCCTATTTTCACCATGAACTTATTACACTCTTCAACATTATAAGTTTCGACCGCTCTCTTAAATAATGAAATGATGTCTTTGCCCAGATACTTAGTCTTTTGGTTGCCTTGTATATGGTACATGCAATATCCATGATGTGCCTCGGAAAAAACTTCAGCGATACCGTTAATTATAAACGGTCCCCGATCAGTTATAAATGTAAGGTCCTCGATCTTTCTGATTATTTCTCTCAACTTTGTGAAGAACCAACGCATCGGCATATCATTCTCGCTATCTACTATGCCGAATGCAAAAGTGTAAATCTGGATGTTGGCATTTTGAAATATAGCAATAATTAAGTTGCCTTCGTAGCTAGCTTTCAGAGTTGTACTGTCGACTAGAATTAGGGGTCGCATCGCATTTCGAAATCCACGAATACATTGTCCAAGAGCCATGAAGACAAATTTAAAACAATTATTGCCCTCCATCTCAATATAAAAATAGAAAGACCTCAAGACCCAAGCACCTTTATCCCTACAGATCTCAATTGAACACAAAAAATCGATCCTCACTTGGGAATCCCACGTTCTAAAGAAAAAACAGAATATCGTATAACTAGCCATGCACATCACCAACTACCACAACTCGGGAATCAAAACCCAAACTCGATTCTGAATCAATTTTCACTTAATTGGGCTCGTTTGTAAAATCTTGGACGTTGTAACCACGAGTTTATCAAAGTCCTCGACGAAAAGCACGAAGGCAAACTCTGATGGCGACCGAACTTGGAGGCCTAGTCAAAAGCCATGTGATGGGGATTTGAGGGGATACGGACTACATCGAGAAAAGCGACTTGGAGTCGAACGACTATATATGCGCGTGTGTGTGTGGAAGGAGTGGTGGCAGCGGCATCAGCATCAGCATCAGCATGTGGATGGGTAGGTTTAGGATTTGGATCCGGGGTTGGGGGTTTGGGTTGGGGAAGATAATAATTTTTTTTTCCTTTTTTTTTGTTATTTAATTATTTTAAATTCTTTTATATGAAAAATATAAATTGACTCTTTTACCATTTAAAAATTAGTTGAAATTTGGGTTGGCCATTGACTTTTGGTCAACTAACAGATAAAATAACGAATTCCGTCATATTGAACTTCAGATGCTAATTTTTACAAGAATTGGTACCGTAAATGATATAAATGAAAGGTTTAATAAAGTATGTCACGATATAAATGAAAGGTTTAATAAAGTATGTCACGGAATAAATGGTTTGGTTACCGTGACTACAACTTTCCCATAAAATTATCTAAAACCAAAGGAAGAGAAAAAGCTAATAATCTAAAAATTATATAAATCTAAACGAAGATCTGACAATATATATTTTAATTGCTTTCTACCACATAGTAGTTTGACAAATTTCATATCAGGTTGCCCATATATATATATATATTTTAACAATAGCTATTTTAGTAATATATATATATATATATATATATATATATATATATATTTTAGTAATGCGACAAACTATTTTAACAATCTATGATTAAATTAGAGATGCTTTCAGATTGAATTTTAGAAAGTTGACAACATATATATATATATTTTAACAATAGCTATTTTAGTAATATATATATATATATATATATATATATATATATATATATATATATATATTTTAACAATAGCTATTTTAGTAATGCGACAAACTATTTTAACAATCTATGATTAAATTAGAGATGCTTTCAGATTGAATTTTAGAAAGTTCATGTTGTCAATTGTCATTGGTAAAATTAACCCATTTTTCTCGACGGCTGATTAACCGGGGCCTGACCAGCACATTTTATAAAGTTTGATATGGGCCTGAGATAAATTAAAGTTCAGTGGCCAATATTAAGTGCAGAGTACATTAGCCATTGGTGAAATTAACCTAATTTTCTCTTCTCCCCTCAACTTTACGTTTCTTTCCTCTAGAGAACCTTTTCACAGACAAGCCAGCCACCCCCTATCGGACAGTAAAGTACCCTCAAAGTCCTCTTTTTCTCATTTTCTTTACTGAATAATGATCTTTTCTACGCAGTCGAATTTAAACTTTCGCTACATATAGTGATATACGTATACATACAAATGGCTTTTCTATCTGTATCTTCATCGATGGAAGCAATTTCGAGCTCCAGTTTGCATATTCCGAAGTTCTTTGAGTCTGCATCTGCAATTCAATCTATCAAAACAAGCAGTAAGCATTGTAAGTCCCTGAAAATGAACTTGAGTTTACCTAAAACGGCGAATTTAGGGTTTGGGTTTCGAGTTTTCGCAGTTGGGAGTGAAATATCGGACGAGGGCAATGATAAGGAAGAGATCGTATCAGAGATTGATAATGGTGGATTCAGTTTAGTTACTGAAGAAAGTGTGTCTTTATCTCAGGTAATAATACTATGACTCAATATATTTTTTCATTTTCGATAGCAAGAATTCTGTTGAAATGAGGATTTTGAGTAAAATTGCAAACTGTTAAAAACGTCACACAACTTGCAACATAAATTATGGGGATCGAACGAGTGATGAGACCAGAAAATCTTGGATTGATATGATTGTCAAATTCAAACCAAAGGATAAATGTAAAGTTGTTAATTTGTTATTTGACAGTTATTATTATTATTTTTTAATAAACTCTAGCTACAGTAACAATGGAGAGTTGTTGAATGTGTGTTAGGTACTCATGTTCTACTGTCCTCCACCATAATCAAGTCTTTTAATTATTTTTAAAGCTCTTTTTATATTTTCTTCTTGGTATTAGAGTCATTGTGAGCACTCAACACATCACATCACAAGTATTCTCTTCCACTATCAATTTACTGGCCGTAAATGTAGGCAACTTTTTTACACTCATCTCTCATTAATTCCATCTATCAAATAAATCCCACGGAATCCCAACAAAACAAAACAGAAAATTTATACCAAAATTGACAAATGAATTCAAGAACATGTTGAGTATTTCACCATTAAAGACTTTGTCCCCACCAAATACATCACGTCAAATAAATAAAAAATACCAAAATTAACAAATGAATTCATTCCCCGGTGAAATTCCAATATTCTCATTCATGGTTGGATCATCGCAACAGTTTGAAGAAATCATTGGACTCGTTATAGGCTTAGACACAATCTATGCACTATGGGAAGCACTTGATATACTTATATACATAGGCGACATATCTTTCCAAGAATGAAGATAAAAATCATTGTTGGCTTCTTCATCAAACCAATGTCCATAGTAGCTCTCAATTTTTTGAGCCAAACTGCGCCTTCACTCCCAGCACAACTTGCTGGAGGATGTTAAAAACGTCACACAACTTGCAATAGAAATGATGAGGATCAAAGGAGTGATAAAGAGACCAGAAACCTTGGAGTGATAAAATGATCGAATTCCAACCAAAGGATAAATGCAAAGTTGTTAATTTGTTATTTGATAGTTGTTATCTATCTTTTGAATAAACACTAACTATAATAATAATGGAGAGTTGTTGAAGTTATTTTATTATAAATAGGAATAAATGTGTGCTAGGTGTTTATGACCTACGGTCATCTGTCAATAATGCTATAATCAAATTTTTTATTTATTTTTAAAGTTCTTTCCACATTTTCTTCTCTATTAGTAAAAAATGTTTCTTTTCGAATTTATATTTTCTCTTTATCTTAATTAACAAGATTAATTAGATTATTACAGTTAATTTCCACTTGCTAGAGTGTAGTATGAGTTTCGATGCCATACATGTTGATATTATTCAATGAATACGTTAAACATGATTACGATGTTTGATAAGTCGAATGTTAATAAAGACTATTTTGATGCTGGGAGTTCATAAGCTTTGTAGACGTGGACATGAGGTATGTGTGCATTTTGGGGCCTTGTTATTGTTGCACTCATGCATGCTAGCCAAAGCTAGGTAAATTGTGTGTCTTCTCCATGATGTAATAGTTCGTCAATGGATATTTCAAATGGCTACTTTAGCTTTGTTGTGATGGCCTCTCATATTTTGAAGGTTAATTCAGATTTCATACAAAGTAGTGAAAACAATGCGGATACAACATCAAGTGTGACAAAACCTCCTGTGCTCTCATATGGAAATACAACAGGGGGAGGAGGTACAAGGGCAGGGCTTTTCAGAACACCAATATCTGGTGGAGTACAAAGTGCAACTTCTGCTCATGGCTTACCCAGACCAGCCTTAGCAGTCCGGAATTTAATGGAACAGGTAAAAACATCTTACTCATATTTTGTTACTCCTTTGTTGCAACTTGTTAAGAGTGGTCCTTATACGTTTATTTCTTCACGGCATTCCAATAATTGAAGGCTAGGTTTGCTCACTTGTGTACTGTGATGTCCCGGATGCACCATCGTCGAGAGGGTTATCCATTTGGTTCACTTGTAGATTTCGCGCCAGATCCCATGGGGCGTAAGTTATCTTTCATTTTTTTACATGATTACGTTACATAATTTGTTGTTTGCTTTCTTCTTGAGTTTCGTAACAATGCTAATCAATTAATTACTGTTCTATGCCGTTTCCGCTTAGGGAAATTGAACATTTCAGTAGCTATGTGATTGGCCTTGACCACAAGTCATCGTTTTGTATGACTAGAGAAGTATACATATTCCAGCTCTTTTCTCGGTGACATGTGGATATGTAATATGTTATGTAAACCGAAAGAAAGGAATGCCCTTTTCCTCTTATGTTTTCTATGGATTAATCAGTTCAATTACATGCAAGCTATTAACTTTCTTTACTCTTTGTTTTGCAATGAAATTTGGATTTTAATTAAAATTAGGAAAGCATATTGAATGCGGTCCTTTCAAGTCTCGTTTCAATCCCCAACAACCAGCAGACCAACATAGGACTGTTTTCAAATCTGCTTTAGATATCAAGTGCAGAATTATAAAAATGAAGATGTTCTTGATGTTGCTCTTAATCTAAATGCTTTGACATAACACATGCAACCTGCAGAAAGCCACCTTCGTATCTCTGACCACGTGTCGTTTATATTTCCATCTTAGTCTAGCTCTCCAAAATACTAGCATCGTCCCAACTTGAATGCTTCATTTTCTTTTTGGTGACATCCAAATTAAGATCACTTAGTTGCAACTTGCTAAAAGTACTAATCCACATTTGTATTTCATCCGCATTCTAAGTAAAAACTCTCATTTCTGTGTCTCAAGTTGGGGTTAAAAATCTGAAACCTTACAAATAACATTACTTGGCTACTTCTACTTACATATTCATGCCACATTAAAATGAGCTATCAATCCAATATGGAGGGATTAATTCCTTAATTGTTCTGCAGATCCTATATTTTCTTTTTCACCGCTGGCTATACATACAAGAAATTTGTTAGCTGATCCAAGATGCACACTAGTTGTGCAGGTTAGTATTTTACTCTATACATATTTTTTAATGTTTTATTTTCCCTTTATTCACCTATGGGTTACATTGATCGGCAAATTTGTTTAGATTCCCGGATGGAGTGGCTTATCTAATGCAAGGGTAACAATCTTTGGTGATGTATATCCTCTTCCTGAAGACCAGCAGGTTATATTTCCTTCTTCAACTGATACGTGGAATTAATAAGTATTTTTAAAAAATAAAATCATTAACCGTTGTCCTACTTGCATTCATACATTTGGAAATGAAAAGCATTTTGGTGTCCACATCTGTGGAAGTTGTGATGAAAAATACTTGGATAAGAAATTCCACTTCATTGAACGTGGGATTTCTTAAATAATTGCTATTTATTAGCTTCCAGATGCCGGAGATTTGCATATATGAATTTTGGCAATTAATACTGGATTTATAATTCTCGTGTGTACTGTTGATATGGATCTACTGAAGTTAAAATGCTGTGACTAGGTGCATGTCGGACAAAGCTCAAATTATAATTTAAGCTGCTCAAACATACTTTTTATCCACACATTTTGTAAGACCAACAACTACTATTCTCTTATTATCCACCCATTTTGTAAGATTTACAACTCATAAGTTCTAATCTACAATTTTTTTTTTTACCAAACATACTCTAAATCACTTGCGATAACAGATAATAAAATGAAGCACTTCTAACAATGATGGTTATATCTCATTGCATTGCCAGGAATGGGCTCATAAGCAGTATATGGCAAAACATCAACAAGGGCCTTCTCAGAAGTGGGGAAACTTCTACTACTTTAGGATGCAGAACATAAGGTTAACTTTTTTGTATACTATTTTTGACTTCATATATAGGTCACAGCATCATGTTTGCAGTTTTTTACATTGCTCAATTAACTTTTTGAATTACTCCAAAAATATCTCTAGTGAAACTCTCCATATTATTCTCAAAATCTTATGATGCCCTCGTCCTTTTCACCATAGATTGGTCACGTTCAGGATTTGGACGTCTGTTACCTCATATGTGGTCAGTTGTAAGACTTGGATGCTTCTATCTGATGATTTCTTTTTTCCTTCATCCTATACCCTAATCTTACCTGTTCTGAAGGTCGATTTGAGATCTAATTTAGTTTGACTCTTTTGATTCGTTCAACACCTTAAATTTTAATGTATACATGTCATTATATTATGATATAATCTTGTTCAGAGCTTCGAGATAAGATGAACATTGAGTTTTTTTGGAATCACAAGTGGTCCAAGGCTCAGCAGTGATATTTTTACATAATTAGTATTGGTTTGAACATTATCCAGCCATGTATCCACGGAATTAGTTACTCCTGTAATAGCCCAGATACAGTTAACCTCCAAACAATCTGAAATCTCCAGCATTTTCTTTCTAGTATGTGGCATATAATGGCATAGAAATATCTTTGGAATTCTGAAATGATGTTTTGATACCTTGAACTGATGTAGTTTTAAAAATTCACCCATAAAGTGAAAAAGCTATTCTTGTCCTAACTCAGACCAACAGCTGCAGAAATTCTGCTTTTCCCTCGTCTTCTTTTTAATCAGTTTTCTTCATCTAGTTTTTGTGATTCTTAGCGACTTTTTTCATAGATATGTCGACTCCGTCATTTGTCTCTTAAGAGACTCACCTTCACATGTTAAAATGGTTGTGAACGAACCAAAATATAGCGTATTTAGTCAGGTTTTTAATTATATTTGGTTATCACTAGACATTAAAGAGATGTAATTGAACTTTCTGCCATTGGCATACATCATGCAGCTATCTGTTGGTAGTGCTATTGTGTCCAGAAAAAATATTAGAAGGCAGTGAACAACCTTAAATTATTTGCAATTCGATGAGAGATTCATCAGGATAAGCTTCTTGAATAGCTTAACAGGATTCATAACTTACTGGCAGTGACGTATATTTCATTGGGGGCTTTGGAACTGTTGCTTGGATTGATGTTAAAGAATATGAGGCCCTTCAACCTGATAAGATTGCTGTTGACGGTGGCGAACAAAATTTGAAGGTCTGTGTTATGCCATCTCAATCACCTTTTTGGCACATTATTGTCTTTCAATTATTGTTTACAACCTTGTGATGCTATCTATCTTAACTAGATGCTCACAGCTTGTGAATAATTTATTTTTGCCATAGCTGTGGTTGAGCTTGGTTATAAAATTCATTGCGCGTTGATTTGTGTTGAATTTAACGGCTCTGTTACCATAGGAACTAAATGCGATCTTCTCAAAGCCCTTAAAAGAGCTTCTGTCCAAAGAAGCCGAGATAGATGACGTTGCTCTCATATCAATCGATGGCAAGGGGATTGACATTCGTGTCCGTCAAGGCGCTCAGGTTATCTCAATTGTGTCAATTTTTTTTTCCTTTCTGACACTGTATTTAGGATGTAGTTTAACTTCCGTTCGTGGCGTGCAGTTTAACATCCAGAGGATATCGTTTGAAGAAGGCCACTCTGTTGAAACACTAGAGGAAGCTAAGGCAGGACTTTGGAAACAAATCGATAGAGGCCGACTCTACAACTTGCAAAAATAAGAAGCTACTTTTCACGTTGTCAGCCAAGCTTCACGTACCTCTCAAACTCTCTTGTGACTTGGCCTCCACGTGTGATAGACGATACAATCACTAAGAAAAGAGCAAGAGAATTCACATGTTGGCAAAAGATGGAGAAGATAGTTTATAGAAAATGCGAACTTTGTATAACTCTTGAAGGCTTCTCTATCTAGTGATCTCTCATCTTATGTCACTTGTCTAGTATTGTGTATGTTACATGTCTTATATATTTACGAATGAGTGTAGACTGTTTACGCTAATTGCTCTGAATCTTGCTTGTAGAGATTTAACAGTTTTCTACACGAAGATAAGTCACACTTGAGATTTTTCGGACTTGAGTTGAACTTTAGAGGTTGGCCCTAGGTAGACACATCTCAAGTGTTTTTCTCACAGAGAAATGTATTTCCACCAAGAACAACCTCCCTTGTTGTCTTGCTTGCTTTCAGATAAGAATGGCGACGATACATATAGAGTTCCTGTTTTGTAAACGAGTGTTTTTTTTTTTTTATAATGGAAAATCTTCATTAGATATTTTTTAACCTAAATCTATAAATTCAAAATCAACCATAAAATGTAATATTGAAAATGTTTATATTATAATTAATTCGTGAAAAAAAGAATATTTTTTAAGTAAAAGTTGATCCCGATAGGTACGGAAGAGAAAGGAAAGGGTTTATTTCAACGCAAACCTTTGGTTATCTGCCTACTAAGTGTGCTTTGGCTCTCAGGCGGCAAATATAAGCCTATCTTCCTTCTTTAAAGAAAATCTGGAGAGAGGTATTTACCATTCTATTCCATGAAAATTCTTCCTCGCCTTTTTGTTATGTTTTATAAGATGAAGTTGATAGCATTAAGTTTGTACAAAATTCCAAAAAAGACAATATTAAGCAATATTCACAACTCTATATATATTAGTGTAAATCTCTATACAATATTTTATATAATTTATAATTGGAAAAATTGCAGCAACGGTCCCTAACTTTTCACCTTTTTGCAAACTTTATCATAATTCTCACTTTGTGCCACTCACAGTCCCAAACTTTTAAAAATATACACTTAGAATCCAAATTGATAGAAATCGCCAATTCGACCGATATTTGACCATGAAAGTCAAAATTTGACCAATTTGAACCAAATTAAAAAGGATAAAATGGTACTTTACATTTTCCTTAAATTAAATTTAAATATACAAAAAAAATTAGAAAAAAAAAGGTCCTTCTCAAACCCCCCACCCTTGCCACATCGTCGACACATTGCCAGTCGGCCGTTCATAGCCACCACTACTATCACACGAGCACACCGTAAACCACCAACCCCCACCATCAAACCAAAACCAACAACTAAAAATCGGGGGAAGCAACTCAAATGGTTCTTTGAATGATTGTGGCACTGGAGTCTTCTTCGCCATTTGTACACCATATTCGAACTACAACATATTCTAATCTTGAAGTAAATTTTCTTATTTCAATCGCAATTGATAGCAAAGCAACATTACCCATAACCCACAACCCCAAGATCCATCTATATTTCCAGTGTTGGCTTTGTTCCTTGGCTTTGCCAGTGGCCATACAGAAGGATGATTATTGCTTTTTATTGGGTTCTAAAGGACAAGCCTTTCTGTTGCATTTGATGTCCCTATATTTGCTACTGTTGCTTTGATTGGTTGTAATGGATAGTCTAATTACGTAATTTAGTGAATTTAAGAAAACGAGAGTTGTAATATAAATGGCAGTGGTGGCGGAAATTTGGTAGATACTTGTGGCAATGGTGGTAGAGACATGTTTTACCAAATGGCGATGACGACGGAGGGGTACATGTTGTGTTGTGGCGTGGTGGATAGTGGTAGTGGCGTTGCCTTGGTGTTTTCCGATGAAGAGATAAAGGAGATGGTCATGGGCGGACCCAGACCATTTGTGGTCGAAAATAAGAATTAAAAAATATTTAGAACTACATATCATTAACGAAAATAAGTCAATACGTTATTACAATTGTAGCCTACGCGTTTTCATACTCTGAAAACGTCGTATAATTACATCGTTATCAATCACACTCGAACATACGGATTTTTGTTTAAAATATTTCTCTATGCCTGTTAAAAAATAAATTCAATACATAAATAAACAAATAAATACTATATTTCATTTTTCATCAAAAAATAATATTAAATTCATAATAAACAACAATTACTTTCATAAACAATTCTATTTTAAATCACCAAGTTAGACAAACTAACAAAGTCATTACTTATTGAGACTGAGTTACTTTACTACTTCACTACAATATTTCCAATTTCTCGAATCCAAATTAGTGAATTATCAACTACCAAATTTCAAATATATTTTAGAAATTAGAAAAATCAGTAACTAATATGCTCGAATTAGCTTCAATTCAATTGAAAATCTAATAACTAAATTAATTGAAAAATGGATTGAAGACGAAAGACGAATTCACCGTGCGTAGCCGCGTAGGTAGCGTGCATATGAGAAAATTAGAGATTTCAGATTTTTAAATAGGGGATATCAAATCCACTACCTTATGAGTCATAGTATATTAGTTGGGTTGGGTCAATCGATTAATTATGGATTAATGGGTTGGTGTAAAGTGTAATTGGATTTGAGCTTGTGAGTTGTGGATTGAGATGCTTTTGGGTAAGTGATAAGTGTTAGATTACAAAAAAAAAAAAAAAATCAAAAAAATAAAAAAAAATTGTGGGGTCATTTGACGCCACGTGGGTCTGCCCATGGAGATGGCGTTGAGGTGGAGGTTGGGGTAGGGTTTGGGGTTGGTGGTAGATTTTATTTTTCTTTTGTTTTTATTTTAATTGTTAATATTTAGGAAAATCCCAAGTACCATTATACTCTTTTTAATTTGGTCCAATTGGTCGAAGTGTAACTTTTCTAGTCAACTAACGATCAAATGAACGGTTCATATTTTTGAAAGGTTTGAAAATGTGGGTGGCACAAAGTAAATGTCAGGGTAAATTTACAAACATTTTTAATACTTGATCAGAAGCTGATCAAGACCATGTTTCCCAAGTTTTTTTTCAAGAAAACGAAGGAACCTGAATTTGTTGACATGAAACTAGAGTCACCCAAGTATAATGGAAGTGAAATCGTGCCTCAAGTTGACGGTGCAGGCTTTATAAGTTTGAGGAAAATGAAGATGCCTATAAAGTGAAAGCATTGGAAAGAAAATGAAAATTATCTTGCCATGGAGGAAGAAGGTGAAAGCCTACGAAGAAGCTATGGGCAATCAGATGTCAAGGAAAAAGAAAGAAAAAAATTAGGTTTACTTTTGTGATGAAAAAATAATTTATTTTATTAAAAAGTATATTAAAACTCTAATTATGTAATTTTACTTAAGGCTAATTAAGTATATTAAAAAATACTAAAAATTGTGGTGCAATTAATAAAAGTTGTAGTGGTAATATAATTACCCTTAACAAAAATGTTTCTAGTTAATCTTTTTCAATTTAATTAAAGTAAATGACTTTGTTCAAACTTCAAACTATTATCCTGCTCACATTTAAGGGATTTGGGAAAATGGAGTGCATTTTTGTGAACAAAAGAAAAAAAAAAAATCATGAAAAAATAAACATTTGATTTCAACACCAGAGGTTGAACTCGTAACCTTGTAAATTTTGTCCTTTGTTGAATTTTTTTCAATAATAATCATTTAATTTTGCGATTAAGATAAAATAATGTATTATCACAAAAATATATTGTAGTGTACTGTTAGATAGGTGTTGTAGACTTGTTATGAAAAATGTTTATATTTGACTTACATTTAAAGAAATCGAGAAAGATAATCATATACATTCGCTCAATTCGCAGAACAAACTTAAAGTTGACTATTTGACGACGGTAATAATGATAGCAATGTCAAATAATTTTAATAGAGATCTTTGGTGGTGCAATTCTATAAAGAAGAAAATCAATAATAACTAATTTTGTAAGATGCAAGGTCAACATAGTATTATACCTCTGTTTGAGATGTAGTTTAATGAGATTTGAGTGTGCAGAGATTTTCTTTAGTGAATGTTACTGTATTATTTCAATCACACTGATTACATGAAAGCATACACGTTTAAATACAGAATTTCTTACCAGCTATTCTAGTAAGCTTCCTGAGATTATGCCTATTAAGTTACAGAAAATTGTGTAACTGACTGCACGATTATTGGCTGCTTGATTCTTGGTTTTGATTCTAGGCTTGATTCTTGGTTTGCTGCTCTGTTTTAGGATCATTATCTTGATTTAAGGGATATTCCTTTATACGCTCCCGCAAGATAGGGCTGCCATCAGCAGGGTCAATCTTGTTTGAGTAGTTCTGTCCGTTGCCTTGAGAATGATTTTGTTAAAAGATCTGCCAACTGGTCATGTTTATTAACATGATGAACTTCAAGTGTGCCGTTTTGAACCATATCACGCACAAAATGTAAGTCTATTTGAATGTGCTTCATGCAAGAGTGCAGGACAGGATTAAAACTCAGTTGTGTGGCTCCCAGATTTCACAAAGCAGTCTTGGTTTTGATGAAATAGGTAAGCCGAGCTCTTGAAATAATGCCAGAAGCCAAATTGTTTCAAATGCCGCATTTGCAAGTGTTCTATACTCGGTGGAAGATCTAGCAATATCCCTCTATTTTTTTGAGCTCCATGAGATAGGATTTATACGAAGAAAGCATATGTAGGCTGAAGTTGATGATCTATCATTAAGGTTGCCTACCCAATCTGCATCTGAGTAAGTTGTGGGTGTTAAGGGGCTGCTTTGTTGTATGTGAATACCATGAAAGACAGTTTGTTTAAATATCGAAGGAGCCTCTTCGCAGCTGTCCAATGTGTTGCAGTGGGTTTATGCATGAACTGAGATAGTTTATTCACCGCAAAGGAGATGTCCGACCGTGTAAGAGAGAGGTACTGAAGAGCACCTATAACACTTTTGAATTTAGTGTTGTCCACAGATAATGTTCCATCAAAGAGTTTGAGGACTGTAGTAGTGGACAATGGAGTGGAGACATCTTGGGCACCAAGCATGTTGCTTTTGGATAAAATCTCTCTGATGTATTTATGCTGAGATAGAAAAAGACCATCTTTTGTAGGGATGACTTTCATGCCCAAAAAATAGTGAAGTTGTCCCATGTCTTTTAATGAGAAGGAATGTCCAAGTTTTTCAATAATTGTCCTAACAAATTGATCATTGTTTCCAGTGATGACTAAATCATCCACATACACCAACAAGAATCATATAACAGAGCTGGATTTATAGATAAACAAAGAGGAATCAGCTTTTGAGTTGACAAACCCGAGCTCCAAGATGGTGGTCTTTAGAGCCGAATACCAAGCTCGTGGTGCTTGTTTTAGGCCATAGATGGCCTTTTGTAGCCGGCAAACATGGTTGGGTTTTGTCACGTCTTTGAACCCTGGGAGTTGAACCATGTAAACATTTTCTGTCAACCTACCATGCAGGAATGCATTATTGACATCAAGTTGCCTTAGAATCCACCCTTTAATCATATCAATGGTTAGAACAGTTCTTATAGTAGCCGGTTTCACTACTGGACCGAATGTCTCTTTGTAGTCTAATCCAGGGCGTTGATTGTACCATTTTGCAACCAGTCTCTCTTTAAAGCGTTCTACAATTCCATCAGATTTTCGTTTAACCCGAAAAATCTATTTACAACCCTACGGGATTCCAGTTTTTAGGAGGTGGAACTAGTTCCCATGTATTATGCCGCATTAATGCAGTGAGTTCCTTAGACATGGCATTCTTCCATTTTGGGTCCCGGATTGCATGACTCACACAAGTTAGTTCAATGGTGGGTTGAATTGGATGCTTGGTAACATAGTGAAGCTGTTTAGGTTTGTGGATGTTATTCATAGATCGAGTGGTCATGGAATGGGTTCGAGTGGTGTTGTTGGGTGGGTTATTTTCTGTGGGTATAGTGATTTCTTGAGAGGGTAATTGAATATGTGTATCTACGTGATTCTCGAGTTGGGCTGGTGATTGAGTGTAGATCGAAAAATGGGAAAAATCAACTAAATTGGGAGAAGGGGAATTGGAGCAAATACCTGAAGGTGCGGAGGAAAGCTGTGAATGATCGGACTGCACTGGAGATGGTCGCGACAGAGAATCCATTGATATGGGTAGCACGACTTGCTTGGGCGGAAGATATGAAGATGGATTCTGGAAGGGGCTTTGTGTTTCATCGAAGAGGACATGTCTCAAGAGGTAGGTCCGTTTCGTAGTTAGATCAAGACATTTATACGCATTTTGTGTTTGAGAATAACCCACAAATAAACACGAAACGAACTTGGGCTGGAGTTTGTTGGAGTTATAGGGCCGGGTTAGAGGAAAGCGAAGGGACCCAAATTTTCTTAACTTTAGATAACTTGGTGATTGTTGGAATAAAACTTGAAAGGGTGATTTATTATTCAACAACGATGTAGGTTGTCGATTAATGAGATAGACAGCCGTTTGGAAAGCATAAGGCCAATATGATAAAGGTAATGATACATCATGTAAGAGAGTTAAGCCCGTTTCAACAATGTGAAGATGACGACGTTCGAAGACCCCATTTTGTTGTGGTGTGTGTGGAGCGGTGGTGTAGTGGCTGATTCCATGTATGGAAAAATATGTTTTGAGAGCTACAAATTCTCCACCATTATCGGAATAAACACTTTTGATTTTTGATTGAAAATGAGTTTCCACAAGATCTTTAAATTGAGGAAATATTGTGCTAACTCCGGACTTATTTGTTAAAAGGTAAAACCATATGTATTTGGTGAAATGGTCAATTAAAATCAAGTAATAGCGTGAACCATCAATGTCAACTAAAGACGTGGAACCCCAAACATTTGTGTAAATAAGATCAAGGGGTGCATGACTTGTAAGACTATTTGAACGAAACGGTTGTTGGTGCGCTTTATTAATGGAACATGAAGTACAAATAAACGATTCTTGATCTTTTGTTATTGGAAGGGAAAAAGATTTAATAAGAGAATGGACAATTTTTTTGGATGGATGTCCAAGCCTTTTGTGCCACCCATCAATCGATGTCCTCTCATGCACATTCGTAACCATTTTTTAAGAAGATTCCACCAGTGAGTCTGGGAGTGTATAAACACTGTTTACATGCACCTTTGAGGAGAGTCGCCCCCGTGATCTGATCTTTAACAAGAAAATAATTGGGATGAAATTCAAGAAAAACTTTGTTTTGAGTTGTAAAATGGTGAACGGAGATTAAGTTCTTGCAAATACTTGGAACACAAAGTGTGTCTTTTAAGTGGAAGGTGCGTGCGGGTGATTGAAAAACCAATGAACCAATATGTGAGACACGCAAACCTGTACCGTTACCTATGACAACTTCATCGGTGCCATCATATTCCGAATGAATTGACAGTTTTCCCAAGTCTCCAGTAATATTATGAGAAGCAACAGATTCGATAAGCCATTTGGCATCATGTTGTTGAGAGGAGACACAATTTGCTGTGGCGTTAGAAAGTGACAATTTCGGATACTGTTTGGCTATGTGGTCCAATTGGTCACAAAACTGACATTTGGGCTGAAAACGTCTTTGACCCGTGGACCGGCCCAAGTTGTTATGAGTGTTGGTGTCACGTGGGCCGGAGTGTGAAGATGAATGGGCCAAACGACCCCTATTTATTTGCTGCTTGAAAGAGCCCCGAGAGGAGGAGCCGGAGTTCCTCGTTAAGAAAGTCGATTGAGGGCGCCGATTCGTGTAGTTGGCTGTGTCAATCAGCTGCTGGGTGGAGGCTTCAAGACGGCGCAGGTAAGCCTCGTGACCCACGAGTAAATTGTGGAGTTCCACAAAGCTCAGAGATTTTTCTCGAGCCCTAATTGGTGCGGCAATGTCTCGATAATCAGCACCCAAACCATTCAGGATGTATAAAGTGATATCATCATCAGAAATAGGATGATCAATTAGGGTAATTTCATCTGCAAGAGATTTCACGATATGCATGTATTCTTGAATGGTTTGATTTCTTTTTTTCATCAAGGTGAGTTCCTCTTTAAGCTGCATAGCCCGAGTTTGGGATTTGCTTGTATAGAGAGTGTTGAGTTTTTGCCATGCTTCTTGGGAGGTTTTGGCAACAGAGATGAGCGGAGTGATAGTGGTTGCGGTGGACGCCAGAATAGCACTGAGGATAAGTTTAGCCTGCCTCACCCAGTGGGTTTTGTTGAGGGAAGATGTGGGGGTGGTGGTTTGGTTAGGGCATGGGTGATCGCCAGTAACATAATCTAAGAGATTATACCCAATAAGGATGGCCTCGAATTGGGAATGCCATTATGGAAAAGTAGAGGGAGTGAGTTTCTCGTTGATTTGTGCCGAAATGTTCAAGGCAATCAACGGAGAATCTGTTGGGGAGGATGGGTTGTGGGTGGGATTGAGGATCGAAATCTCGTTAGAGGATAGCACTGATGCCATAATGAGATTTAAGTGTGCAGAGATTTTCTTTTGTGAATGTTACTGTATTATTTCAATCACACTGAATACATGAAAGCATACGCGTTTAAATACAAAATTTATACCAGCTATTCTAGTAAACTTCATGAGATTATGCCTATTAATTTACAGAAAATTGTGTAACTGACTGCCTGATTATTTTCTTGGTTTTGATTCTAGGCTTGATTCTTGGTTTGCTACTCTGTTTTAGGATCATTATCTTGATTTAAGGGATATTCCTTTATATAGTTCGTACTTGAAAATAGTCATTCAGGATAGCTAAGTGGCCGGGTGCATAAAATTATTTAGATCCAAACAAACCTTTAATGCAAAAGATATGGTGAATGAAAAGATGGAGACAAGATTGTGAGCAATTATTTGTTCAATCAAATTCAAGGACTTGACATAAGGTACTTCCGAAGTGGGAAATACTGTATATTTAATCTTCATATTGATTATAATGACCGATCAAATGAGTTTTTTTTTTTTTTTTTTTGTGAAAAAATAAAATGCTAGATACGATAATATTGACAAAAAGAAAATCTGAAGTGGGAAAATCCCATTGGACGCACTTCAAATCTCATAATTGGATTTCATCGCGGAAGAGAGAGATAATAAATGAAAAAATTTAGAAAAAAAAAATATAAATCAAGTCAATATTACTGATATTATTTCACATCCTAATGACATAATAGTAACTAAATTATCCTTTAATATAACTAAGTACGTTGCAGGAAATACATTATCATACCAGTGATATGTATAATAATGTACAAATATTCATATTTTAGGGGTAAAAACATTTAGGGTCCGTTTGATTGCAAGGGTGGAAAATGAGTGGAAAGAAAATGAATTTCAGGGAAAATATTACCTAAAACTTGTTTTCCAGGGAATTGTTAAATAAGTGTGTTTGATTGGTATAATTTTCCACCTGAAAATTTTTTAAAGTTGGTGTTCGTTTGACTTTATTTTACATAAAAATTGTCCATTAAAGTGATAATTATTTCTACCAATGGGTGTAAAATTTGTTCCAATTGTAAAAGAAAAAATTTGAAAAAAAAAATTTGAATTTTTTTTACCATATCAAATATCATTCGTTTGACTTTGTTTTGCATGGAAATTGTCAATAAAAGTGAAATTTTTTTTTACCATTGTATCTAAAATTTGTTCTCATTGTCAAAAAAGAAAAAAAAATGTGGAAAATATTTTTCCACCAAATAGGTGGGAAAACAAAATCAAGTTTTTGTGCATAAAAGGATTGTACCTAGAAAAGGGTAGAAAACGTTTTGCCAAGAAAATAAAGCATATCAAACACCAACAAAGTTGGAAAATGGAAAATCAATTCCATTTTCCATGGAATTCCACTCTTATCAAGCGGACCCTTAGCGTAAAGTTAGGCCTTCTCCTCCTCCTCCTCTACGCGCAATTATGGATCCCATTCTTTACAAATGAAGTTTTTGATCTCCAATCTATTTAAATATGTGAATTTAGGTCTTTACGTGACAGAAATTATCAATATTGAAGTTAAAATTGCATGCACATTTTGTTGAAATTGCTAGTAATGTCAAGCGATTTAATGATTTTGTCATTCAATTTAGGTCTTTACGTGACAGAAATTATCAATATTGAAGTTAAAATTGCACGCACATTTTGTTGAAATTGTTAGTAATGTTAAGCGATTTAATGATTTTGTCATTCAACTTAATGATGTCGACACTAACACTTTTGGTCACGTGGACCAAATACATTGATTTAAATAGGTTAGGGAACCAAAATCCCACTTTTAAAAGTTACAAATTCATGACCATACTATACGAAAGACTGGAGAGCCCAACTTTATAGGTTAGGAATCCAAAATTCCCGATTAGAGGTTTGTTGGTTGCCCATCCTATGGAACACATGATTCAATGTTGTCCAAGATATTTTCACACATGCTAAATGCCCACAATAATAGAACCTTCGTGACCCCATTTGACCCAGAAACTTCAGACATGTTCATGCCAACACAAAGAAAAATATTCGCGATAAAAAAAAATTATCACCGAAAGTGAAAGTGGATACTGACTGTTGCATACCAATGTACTGTGAGTGACCTTTCTGGGTTTTGAATTAATCACGTAAATGACCGAACTGGGATGAAATTAGGGTTTGGGAGGATTTGGGGGAAATTATGTAAATGGGGATTTTTTTAGGTTGATGGAGAGGTGAAATGAATGACTGCACGAGTGGGTTGGTTTTCAGGTTAATTTTTTTTTTGGAGCCTGGATTGTATGACTTGATTTTAATTCTGAGTTGACGTTATTTTACACGTTAGGATTCTGTCTGTCGCGTCATTGGAAGTGTTAACGATTTTCTTGACAATAATGGATGGAGTGCAAATGACGAAAGTTCAGCGAGCATTGCAAAGCAAATTAAAGTTCAATGAGCAGTCCGTGACCATGGTGTAAGTTGAGTGATTTTTGAAACAATGAACTCTACAACTACAATGGCATGTCATACAAAATAACATATAAATATTTACAACGCATAACCAAATATAAATAAATATATATTACAAACTATTAGTTCTATATTTCTTCTCATCAAGTTAACAATTTTACATTAAAATGATTTAATTGAAATAATATTATTATTTCAATCCATCAATTACAGGGACAAAGCATGACTCAATTCGAACAAAAAGTCTATTGAATTGAGAAATCGGATCATAAAAACTAGAATTAATTAAACTCGAATAGGCACCAACCTAAAAAGTCCATTTTGGTCTGGTTTTGATTCAATTCATATAGCTCAAAATAAACCCATAATGTCCTAGGAAAAAAATTCAAATTTTTAAATCCTAATTTCGGATAATAACCAAAACTTAAAACGCACATAAAATAAGTCCCTGTTTGGCAGGGAATAAAATCAATTTTTTTTTTTCTTTTGGTAAATTTTGATAAAAATTTATAAAATGTGTGATTAAAAAAATTGTGAATTTCATAAAATATTTAATTAAAATTAATTATTAATTTTAACTTAAATTAAAATTTGAATTTCAATCCAAACCGATTAAATAAAAATAGGAGCAAAAATGAATAAAGCTATCAAACGCAGTGATAATAAAAAACAAGAAATCAACTTCAATCAGCACAAAAGACACAAGCAGCAGTGTCTCATGCCATGGCTGAGAGCAGTAGCCGTAGCACCACTGCCACTAACAGACACGAATCATCATCTTCACCAATAAACAAAATAGCCCAAGATCATCTTTTCTCGATTTTGCTCCTCTTACCAATTGAATCAATTCTTTGTTTTGCCATGACTTGCAGGAAATTTAAGTTTTTGGCATATTCTGATTCTCTATGGGAATCTGTATGCAGGAGGGACTGGGGTGATTTCCCAATTGATACTCTGAAAGCATCGAATTCTGTGCAGGGAATTCACTGGAAGAAGTTGTACCAGCACGTTGACCAGTTGGACTCTGTCTGTTGCCATAAATTATTGGTTGAAACCCCAGATGGTGATGAGGTTCTTCCCAGCCCCAGAGCTTCTCATTCCCTCAATTTTGTGAACGGATGCCTTGTTCTGTTTGGTGGGGGATGTGAAGGAGGTCAGTCGTTTTTTTTTGTTTTTTTTTAATTTATGCTTGTTGATTTATATTTATAGCGTTTGATTTATTTTTTTCTTAGTATATATATGATTCTTGGCACCCTAATCTTTGTTTTGACGCGTTAATCTTTTTGACAGTAGAATTTGTAATAATGAAGTTCGACCCAACTAACAACAAAAAAGATGAATTAAAAATTAACAACCAATAATTGCAACAAGTAACAAATTATTGAATCTAGATGAATTGTAAAGCAATCTAGTCCCTAGCAAACTATCAAGCAATTATATTAAACTTGGAAAGTAAAGAACACCAAGAATTGTTTATGAAGTAAAATCCATTGAAGAACTCTTCAAGAGAAAGAAAAAAACTCTTGGACAAATTTACCGGTAAATAATCCACTAGAAGAGAATAAGCATACAGGATTGGTTTAGATACAATTAAACTTCAGCAGACTTTGACCCCAATCCGTAATCACCGAAGAACTCTTCGGTTGTGCATTCCAACACTAGCTCCAGAATCTCAGAATGTCTTTTTCCCTCGTTGATCAACAAGAATGAACTCGCTCTTTGTGAACTGAAACTCCGGTCACCCTGTGGATCTTATTAACTCTGATAGATAACTGGAAGAGGTATATTTGGTGTTTTGATATTTGAGAATTTTGATGCGTTGATCTTGTGATTGAAGTGAGAGAATTTTGGATGATGTAATTGATTTTCATTACTTTGTTCTCTTGAATGAAAATAGACTCAACCGACGTTTGGGACAAAATATGGCCCGGATATTTATAATATGCTATATTTGAGGATGTTTTGAGATTTTAAAAAATCAGAAAATCGTTAACTAGGGTTTCGTTAAGTAACACGGCAGCTCGAGTGGTCTCGAGGTGGACATCTAGCGATCCTCTGCTAAAACCGCTCGAGCAATCTGCTTGACCTAGTTCACTCTTTCTAACGCAAACCTTCTTAGGAGACGAGGTTATCTTAGTCAGGTGAGTCATCGTTTCAATCAAGTGAGTCACTTGATTTGCTAAGAACCTAACCTGACTAGTGATGCCCTGTTTATTGTTCCTACTCAAGAGTTTGTTACACCTTTGTCTTGTGTAACCCAACTATATTAATTGTTGTAAATATCAAATATATTATATAGCTAGCTAGGGCTCGATATGATCCGATTCGATTCGGTTTTGAAGAGAACCGAACCGAACCAAAATTTTTGGGTATTTAATAAATGGAACCGTCGGGTCCAAATATAATTATGAAACCGTTCGGGTTCGGTTTGATTGAGTTCGATTCTATTCGGTACCGTACCATAATTAATTTTTTTTAACATTTAGAGCATCACTACATAAATACAACTAATGACATGTTCATTCGTAACTTCGATGACGTTGGAGAGGGGAAGTTAGACTCGACAGCCAGTGGCTTCGATTTGGGCATGTAGATATAGGTTTTCAATTTATCAAATGATTTGGGGTTAGTTGACCTGTACTTACCGAATGAAAGTATGAAATTGTAAAGGGAATGATACAAACTTAAAAAAGCCTAGATCTTGGGCTAACAATGAAATTAATAATTGGGCCAAAAAATTTTAAAAAAAAAATAAATTTAGAAATTAGGTTGAGCTGTGCTAGCTAGGCATGGACTTGGGTTGGGAGTTGAAGCATTAATTAATAAATTAGTTAATTTGCTAATTTGTTTAGAAAAATTAAAATAATTTAATTAATTCATTATAAAAAATTAAAAAACATATTTAGATTCGATTATTTGGTTCTTGGTGTAGAACCTAGAACTTAGAACCAAACCCATCGATTCTCGATTGAAATACGCGTTCGGGTATTTAACTTATAAAGAACCTCTCGGTTCGGTTCGGGAGTTTTGTCCAACCCTATAGCTAGCAGTTGAAGAATTTTTTTTTTAATTATTATTATTGCTTTTCTCCTTAAATTGAGGTCATTTACTCAATTTGATATTAGGGAAAAGAGATTGAGGTTTTCTTCACAAATTCTGGTTGCTTTTGGGGAACAATGAAGGACGTAGAGATAAGTAAATACTCCATCTACTAGTTCTTAGGCAAACGCCCTTGGAATTGTGCAAACAATCACTAGTTCATATCCCAAAATATTGTATAGCAAGAAGAACTCATAGGTTTTTTTTATGTATTTTAGAGATGTAAACATTCCCTCAAGTCCTTTAGTTAATGTATTGTAAGATTCCTAATACAACCTAAACATTGTGCTGTTGTCTTCTACACAATGTCCAAGCTGGAGTTTTAGATTATAACTTGAAGAGCTTCTAGTTGCCTGAAAAGTTTGAATTCACAGTCTTTGCTTTCCAAAGTTGATACAAACCAGCACCCTATCCCCTCAAAAAAATATATATATATATAAAAGTGAAATATCAAAAATGATTTGTGTGAAATTTGAATAAACAATAACTTTAATATAAGATAAGAAACACGGAAGATGAGGTGTAGCATTTCTCTTGAGAAGGGTAGGATATCCCTTATCCAGGGAGCATAAATGATAATTAACTCTTCTTCTGATTGCTGCCTACTAATTAACTACAGGCTGTTTTAATCTAGAAAGGAGTAATTCAGTAATAGTTTTCAAAAGTTTGCAAGAAGAAAATTCTTCTTCTCCAATATGCAGCGATGGGATTTTTGCCCTTTTTTCTCTGTTTCTCGTAAAGCCTTTTCCTTATTTATGAAGAAAAATTGGTCCTGTGATCTTGTTGAGCCACACTCCTAAATAGAGATTCCCCCACAAGCTTCCTTACCCTGTCCCGATTGGCTTGATCATCATTTCAACTTTTTCTGCGTGTTAAGAATTTCTAGGTGGATGACAAAAAAATTATTAGTCCATACATGCCGCCAGTTTTGCACGTTGTTTTTCCATTACATAAATGTAAGTTAAACTCGTACTATAATGTGTCTAAATGCTAGCCCATTGAAATGATTATTGTACTGCATGCAGCCAACATTCAGGCGCATGGCATGAGTGTAAGGCTCAAGTCTCAGAGTGCATAAGGCAAGTTGTGGGCAGCACGGCATAACCCTTTAGATATAAACTCTATCCAAGCCAATGCACATGGTTGATTTTGGCTTATGGCAACTATGTTGGAGGCAGCAGACATGGACTCTTAGTGTGCAAAGTCAAGTAATGGTTGCACCTGATGACTCTAAACTGGCCGTGTTGGGGGGGGGGGGGGGGGGGGGGGTGATTTACTCATAAGGGAGTTCCCTACTAACATAGAGAGCAGTTTGCAAGGACATGCCTAGCGGGTGGTTTCATATTGGTTAGGTGGCCAATGCTAGAATTGGTCAGCACACCAGCTTGGGGTGTCAACTACACCCATTTTCTATACATAGGGCTGCGCTGCTGAGGCACTAAACAAGAGAAGAGTTGTTTTGTTCCCTAAGCTTTCCCTGATGTTCATTTGTTTGAGAGAAACACAGTTGGGAGATTCCCATAATTTCAGTGTTCTTTGCTTATTCTATATTCTGTGCCTAGCACCTCGTATGTGCACTTTTGAATCTTTGTGCAGTGCATTCTTGTATTTGTTGGCTGACTGAGTGGGATTCCTCAGTACATCTCTGGGTGAAAATTCTCGAGTATTGACCCTGTGACAAGAAGCTACTTCATTTCGTTGGCACCTTCTTAACTATCGGGCTTGCTTCAATCAGTTTGTATAGTATATATTCAACACATAAACAGGAGCTGTCATATTAATTATTGAGAAGCCTAAAAGCCCAGAGCCATCATAGCATGCCATATATTATATTTTCTGCTTTGAAGGAAACATAAATTAGACTTGTACTTCTAGTTGAAGTGAAAAATATTAGCTAAGAGGAAAGGGACAATGGGTCCCTGAATGTCCATTCATACTGCAAGAGGGCTTATTATCTGGGTAAACATACATCTTCTCAATTTAACCAAAGGATGTCTTTGTGCATTAATTATCAGCAATAATCTTCTGGCTTCTATAAGTTCCATGAAAATTGTACAGATTAAATTCCAATAAATGAATTACATCCTCCACTATCATCAAATGGACCACGGCCAATCACCTCTCTTGATTAAATTACTAAATGGTTGCTCTTTTGTTTAGTATCATTTGATATAAGTTTATCTGGCTTGAACTAACTTAATTTCCTTGTTATGTGGTATTCTCATTTTCTGTTTTTTTTTTTCCCTCTAGGGAGGCATCTTGATGATACATGGATAGCATGTATAGGTAATGACTTCAGGAGGACGTTAAAGTGGCAAAAGACTGATTCAGGCATTCCAAGCGGACGGTTTGGTCACTCATGTGTTGTAATTGGTGATTCAGTTATCCTATTTGGAGGGATCAATGACCGTGGGATTCGCCAAAATGATACGTGGGTAGGACAAGTTATATTGCAAGAAACCCTGGGGATTACTTTTTCCTGGAGGCTACTTGATGTTGGCACGATTGCCCCTCCACCACGTGGAGCTCATGCCGGGTGTTGCCTTGGTAACAAGAGGATGCTTATCCATGGAGGGATCGGGTTATCTGGCTTTAGACTAGGTGACACATGGGTTCTAGATCTCTCAGAAAATCTTTGTTTTGGGACATGGCAAGAAATTGTGACTCATCCATTTCCTCCATCCCGCTCAGGACATACATTAACTCATATTGGAGGAACACAAACAATTTTATTTGGAGGGAGGGGATCAGGATATGAAGTGCTTAATGATGTCTGGTTGTTGAGTGCGTCAGAAGGCCATTGGAGATGGATGCAACAACCTTTTGAACTAGGTAACATACCCCAAGGATTTTCCCTTGCACGAGTAGGTCACTCAGCCAACCTTATATTAGGAGGTCGACTACTTATTTATGGAGGCGAAGATTCATACAGGCACAGGAAAGATGATTTTTGGGTTTTGGACATTAGTTTGATGCCTTCAATTAAAATGCAGCATAGTAATCTTCGGTCAAAGGGATTATTAAGAAAAATGTGGAGACGACTTGAATCCACGGGCGAAAAACCTAACTGCAGATCATTTCATCGAGCTTGCGTTGATCATTCGGGGCGATACTTGTATGTCTTTGGTGGAATGGTAGATGGGTTACTTCAGCCTTCCGAATCATCTGTTTTGATGTTTGATGGAGGAATTTTCCTGGTGGAGCTTGTGCTGCAGCCTTAGAGTGGAGCTTCACTGAGATGCTGATTGAGGGACTGAATCAGTAACTCTCGTCTTGCCTATATACTTTGGGATGAGGTACGACACATGAAAAAGCAACAATGGAAGGTGCTCGACTCTATGGCCCACCCATGCCGGTGAAAGGCAGTATTCACATGTTGAGAAACGTTGCAGTGTGATTCAACTTATGACCCTTCATTGATCTCTAAAAGCCAAAGTCGAACAAGTCTTTGGCAACCGGATGATGTTGAAACTCAAGGCTTAGGCTCGGTGCTGCAAGTTCTGTAAATTGAAAAAATCTTGTTATGGTTTAAGATATGGACTCTAGTTTGGGACTATTGAATTCAGTGGTAATTTTGCGTCTCTTTTTGATGTAAATTAAGTTGTGAGATAGCTTCTGGCATTGTAGGTGCATGAATGTAATGAAATTCAAGCGTCTTCCCGTACATTTGAATATCTTTCTGCATTTAACGCCTTTGAAGAATTTAAGAGAAAAGGCGAAAGAATTTAAGCTACACATATACTTCTACGTTCATATTACACCTAATCAACATGTTTAGTAAGGTGGATTGATGTGTTCAATTGTTTTGAGTTACGTATATTAAACCTACAAAATCTATTTAAACTTATAAGATACTTTAAAGGGCAATAAGATACTTCTACCACTATAGTACACCTAATTGACATGGTTAAGGCAAAATTAGCTATATCAACGAGTTGAGCCTGCTCAGGTTTTTTTTTTTTTTTTTTTAAATGTCAAATCTACATTTTTTACTTAAAAAATTTAAAATTTGTACGGTTTATACGTATTATAAATTAAATAAAAAAACTCGGGCTCGGCCAAAAAAACGAGGCTCGACCTAAGCCTAGGCTCATTGTAACCGAGCCCAAGCCGGGCCGGCTCGAGCTTTTTCCGAGCAGAGCCCGAGCCGTCCAAGCCGACGAGCTTTTTTGTCATCACTAGGCAAAATCCTCGATTTTCAAACTGCGGTATGGAGATCCTCTTAAGCTTAAAAAGTGACAGGAAATATACAAAAAGTGCAAAGTTACAGAAGTGAGAGCATGTTCGTGAGTGTGTGTGTGTTTCTCTCTCTCTTTTTTTTTTTTTTTGTATATTGTTATCTTGTTTGTACAAGAAAACAGTTGCATAAATCTGTAATCTCTATTACCTTACTTGCGGACAGTTCCAATATAGCAAGAAATCATCACGACTTCCAATATAATATAATATAATGAAATAATTGAAATATTACAAAAATACTATATAGTATGGTAGGATATTATCTATAGGATACAGAAACGAAAAAAAAAATAAAAAATACTAATAAGCTCAATTTCGCTCACCAATGTCAAAAACTCATCTGAGTTAACCATTTTCACGAGTTCATACGCTAAATTAGAAGGGCTGGAAAATTGCACGTGTAATATTCCACAACTTAATAAAATTTAGAAACTACCAAAAGACTGGTAACTGGAAACATCGGTAGACAGTGAAAATACAAGAAATGCCTGCCATGCACTAATAGCATTAATAGTAAATAAAGTAAGCATATGATCAAAGATTAAGTTCTCTGATTAGAATTAAGTGATTCTTGATTTTAGATTTTTTCCCGGCATAAAAATTCATTGAGCCAGCAACTCTAGTGGAGTACTTGAAGTCAGCATCAACAAGTGAAACAATGATAAAAGGTAAGTTGCTGTTTACTAATTGGATCCTAATGGGTTGAATCCTGCATCTTCTATCCTATATGGTGAACCCGAGTCGCATAATGACAACTCTACCACAAAATCAAGAGCCAGGATATTGATTCAATGCTCTAGTTCACAATTAATCTAGTTTCATTAGGATCATAGAACCCTCGAGATTGTAAACCTGGGTGAGAAAGGAATAAAATATTCAATCTAACAGGGAACTCTCTGTTTCTAGAACAATAAGACCTATTAGCGCATCAAATGGTTATGATTCCCAAGGAAGTCATGTAATGCATCTGAGAAAACTATAGCTTCCTCTTGAAAAAAATACAGGAAAATCAGAGAGGTGACTGAGAAACATAGTAAAGCAGACAATTTCAATTTGATGATACACAACCTGTATTGAATGATGAATGTAGAAAAATGAAGAAGAGAATGATAAATCTGAAGAACAGAAGAAAGGAGAAAATATGGAGTAGAAAATATCTCGTTCTTATTATTCCGACTCAACTCAAGAAATAAAAGTTCCAACATTATAAATACAAGTAGAAATGTGGAAAAGGCGGGAAGTCCAAAGAGGCGGGAAATTCAGTTAAACTAAAATATCTAACGAGCTAAGCTATTAAGTCTTCAAATGTGAACTTTGACAGCTAAGCACTCCAGCTAGATGATTCATGATCTGTAATATGTTACTCCCCCCTCAAGATGGAGTGTGGGGATTAATCACACCCATCTTGGACAATGACGGAAACATCAAAGAAGCCGGTATAGCTTTTGTAAAAATGTCAGCCAGTTGATGAGTAGAACGAACTGGTAATAGCTTGATAGATCCATCAGTAACTTTGTCCTGAACAAAGTGACAATCAATTTCTATATGTTTAATATGTTCATGAAAACTAGAATTTGAAGCAATGTGAATCGCCGCTTGATTGTCGCAAAAAATCACAGTTTGATCTGTTTTAAAAATCTGAAAGTCATGAAGTAACTGACTGAGTTAACCAAATCAATTCACTAGTAGTGGCTGCTAAGGCACGATATTCAGCTTCAGCTGAAGATCTAGAAATGGTAGTTTGTTTCTTGACTTTCCAAGAGATTAAAAAGTTTCCAAGAAAAACACAAAATCCAGTAACTGGTCTTCTAGTACCTCGACAAGCTCTCCAATCCGCATCAGAAAAGGCCATTAACTGAAATGAACCTGTAGCAGAGAACAAAATTCCTTGCCCTGGACTTGCCTTAATATACTGTAATAGGTGATGAACTGCATCCAAATGTGTCTGCCTGGGTTTTGACACATACTGACTTAGTTTATGTACGGCGAATGTAATATCTGGTCTGGATATTGTAAGGTAAAGGAGTCGACCGATTATTCTTCTGTACATTGATACATCAGTAAGAAATTTCCCTTCATTTGAACTCAGCTTTAGTTTAGGATCCATTGGTAATACAACAAATTTACATGCTAGGAATCCTGTATCTTCCAGTAACTGAAGAGCATATTGTCTCTGTGACATGAATATTCCCTTATGTGATCTGGATATCTCCAGCCCAAGAAAATACTTCAACCTTCGAAGGTCTTTCAACTTAAATTGATTATGTAGAAAACACTTCATAGAGTCAATAACATTTTGATCAGCACCGGTGATAAGTATGTCATCTACATACACCAATAGAGCAACAAATGTACTCCTAGTTCCTTTTATGAATAACGAGTAATCTGATTTGGATTGTCTAAAACCATGTTCAACAAGTGTAATAGAGAATTTTGTAAACCACTGTCTCGAAGCTTGCTTCAGCCCTTAAATTGACTTGTGCAACCTGCACACTAAATTTTCCCCCTGAATTCTAGAACCAGCAAACTTTATATCCCAATAGCAAGTCCATGTAAATTTCTTCGAATAAGTCTCCATTAAGAAAGGCATTGTTAACGTCATGAACAATATGCCAGTTTTTCATTGCTGCAATTGCTAGGAGGGTTTTCACTGTGACAAGTTTGGCCACTGGTGAAAAGGTCTCATTGAAGTCCAAGCCTTCCTGCTGAGTATATCCTTTACCCACCAAGCGTGCCTTGCATCGTTCTATGCCACCATCTGAGTTATATTTTATTTTGTATATCCATCAACATCCAATTGTATGTTTTCCATCAGGAAATTCTTCAATAGACCACGTGTTAGTCATTTCCACTGCATCCAATTCAGCTGCCATAGCAGCTCTCCAATGGTCATATTTGAAGGCTTGATGGTAATACTCAGGTTCGAAATTAGATAATACAGTGAACAAGAATTGACGGTGAGATGTAGAGAAAGCCTTATAAGAAATATATCTGGACAATGGATATGGTAAGGAATCATGTGGCTATTGAGTGTTGGTTAATAGATTACAGTAAAAATCTCTCAGATAGGAAGGGGGTCTGATGAGTCTTGATGACTTTCTTGGAGCATTTGATGGTAGAGTGTGATCATTATTTGCATCTTGAACATGCAGAATATGAATTATGGCTGAAGGTGTGGATGAAGGTACATGAGAATCAATATCAGGAGTGGAAATAGGTAATACATGGTTAGGAAATGGGTCTATTACATTAGAATGGTGTGGGATGGTTTGAAAAGTGAATATATGTTCATGAAAAACCACATCACGAGAAATGAAACAAGTTTTTGATAGGATATCATATAATTTGTACCCTTTGATCCCTGGTGGATATCCTACAAAAACGCACGCTTTAGCTCTAGGAGTGAATTTTGTTCTACTTGATGGCAGCGTGGAAGCAAAGCAAAGACTGCCAAAGACTTTGAGTTGATTGTAATCAACAGGAATGCTATGCAATAATGAAAAGGTGTTTTGTTTGTAGGATGGAGGATGGGGTTCTGTTGATGAGAAAGGTGGCAGTTAAGATGCATTCACTCCAAAATTGAATGGGAACTTGGGATTGGAAATATAGTGATCTGGCCACACTAAGTAAATGCTGGTGTTTTCTCTCCACCACTGAATTCTGTTCAGGTCTTTCAACACAAACAAATTGATGAATTATCCCTTTTGAGTGAAAGTAATCAGTTAGCCTCAATTCTGGTGCATTATCCGATGGAAACTTCTTTATATTCTTTTGGAACTGAGTCTCAATTAGCTTAAAGAATCTGGGAATAATGTTGGTGGCTTCTGATTTATTTTTCATGAGATACACCCATGTAAATCTAGTGCTATCATCCACCAAAGTAAGAAAATATCTATACCCTGAGTGAGAAGGAACATGATATGATCCCCAAGTGTCACAATATACCAAATCAAACGCATTGGAAGAAAAATTGTTGTTTGAAACAAAAGGTAGTCTCCTCTATTTTGCCAATGGACAGACATTACAAGGAATTGAGTTATAGTTCCCATACTTGTTACAAACCAAATGGAACCGATCTTTTAAAAATTCTAACTTTTGAAATGACAAATGACCTAATCTGTGATGCCAAGTATTGGCATTCACTTTATTCAAAGCAGTGCACATGGTAACACAAACATTATCATTTAAAATATTATTTTCAAAATTTTCTCTTGAATCAACTGAGATATCACTCAATATGTATAAGCCAGCAGTCTTTTCACCCTTGCCAATCATCTTCTTGTTGCATGTATCTTGAATAATACAGGTGTTAGTGAAGAATTTGACTTCAACATAAGGATCCTTAGTCAATGAACTGACTGACAGCATATTAAACTTAAACTTTGGCACATACAACACATCCCTAAGCATCAGTTTATGTCCACACTTCACATTCCCAATGAAGTTAACTGGAATTTTCTTATGATCTGGCAAAGTGACATATGTATTCTTAACAGGCTTCATAGTACAGAATACAGATTGATTCGAGCATATATGACTAGTTGCTCCAGAATCCAACACCCAATTTTCATGTGAATTTATCCATGAATTAGGGAGAATGTAGAAGCACGTACCTGACACTTGGTTAAAGAATTCATCAGTTTCTGTGCAAACCTTTGTAGAGGTCAGATGAGTGCTAATCATATCCATTAGTTGTTGGCATTGAGTAGCACTCAAAGATTGCATGAATCTGTTGTGTTACATTATGTTTGTTCTGACTTGGACTCAGAGGTCACCTAATTTGCAACCATACGTCTTAGCTGGTTGCTTCCAGCTCCCAGTCGATCATTGAAACCAGAATTTTGTTTCATTTTAAAGCCATGGGGATAGCCATGTAACCTATAGCATTTATCCACTAAATGGCCTATCGTCTTGCAGTGAGTGCACATAGGCTTTTCCTTCCTTTGGAACCTACTATATGCCTGTCCTGAACTGATCTTGTTGTTATCAGTGTTAGCATAGAAGGCCATAGTGTCACAAGTACCAGAATTACTGATACTCATTTGATGTTCCTCTTGTGAAACAAGAGAGAAAACCTTGTTGATAGATGGTATTGGATCCATGAGCAGCAACTGCTCTCTTACCTGAGCATATGTATCATTCAGTCCCATCAAGAACGACATCGCTTATTCCATCTAATAGTGTTCTGATATCTTCTTGTTACCACCACAATCACACTTCCCACATGAACACACTGGCCTGTAGTTACTTAACCCTTTCCAGATTGTTTTCAATTTGGTGAAATAAACACCAACAGATGATTGACCTTGGGCAAGATTCATCAGCTCACGCCTTAACTGGAATATGCGAGGTCCGTTTCTTTGTTGAAATTTTTCTTTCAAGTCTGTCAATCCATATGTTATGTGCCGAATCTGAGTATATGAGACTTGCAGAAATTTCTTTACTTACTGAATTGAGGATCCATGAGATGACCATATTATTGTTGCGGATCCAATTATTTAACTGATCATCATCAACACCGAGTTTGGGCAATGATCCATCAACAAACCCTAGTTTGTTCTTCACTGATAGAGCTATAACCATGGCTCTACTCCATGAAGCATAGTTATCACCAGTGAGAGGTCGTGACACTAGCACAAGTCCTGGACTCTCTGAGTGATAAATACAATAAGGACTAGACCCATCAACAATGGCTAAATTGTTCGTTGATGATGGGTTATTTGTTGCTGTTGACTCCATCACAAATTGTGCTATCAATTGAGTTAAAAAACTTAGACAATAGAAGCATATAAGCTCTGATACCATATTGAATGATGAATGTAGAAAAATGAAGAAGAGAATGATAAATCTGAAGAACAGAAGGAAGGAGAAAATATGGAGAAGAAAATATCTGGTTCTTATTATTACGATTCAACTCAAGAAATAAAAGTTCCAACATTATAAATACAAGCAAAATGTGGAAAAGGCGGGAAGTACAAAGAGGCGGGAAATTCAGTTAAACTAAAATATCTAATAAGCTAAACTATCAAGTCTTCAAACGTGAACTTTGACAGCTGAGCACTCCAGCTGGATGATTCATGATCTGTGTTCTGTTAACCTGCAGACATAAGCTGAAACCATGAGGGATCTCAACACGTGTCAAGCAAAAAACTTAAGAAGAAATTTTAAAAAGTCAACTTTCTTTCATTTTACACTTACCATCGTTGAGCTTATAAAATACTTCAAGTTTAGCTGAAAAGGAAGGCTATCAAATAGTACACGACAAACATAGTAATTGTACATTGCAATTACCAATTAGAAGACCTTATCTGTGTCTTGGGAAGGAGGAAGATAAATTTGAAATCTGAAGTAGCATCAATAACTGTTAAATGTTTAACCTAAGCAATCAACCGCCTACTTTTGTCTTAGAAAGCATAGCATTATAACCTCATTTCGATGGTGGGAGATCTTGGTTTAGCCATGAAATCACCTTCTTGATCGCCAATAAAATACAAGCGATAATTAACCACAACACAAGCCCTACATAGAAAACATAAGATATTATGCAAAACAAGGAAAATCTTCAAGCATAACTTTGCTTATGTGGAGTAATGTGGCACAATGATGTTATTTCATCTGGTGATTGGATTATTATTTGATGGCTTTGACCGAGTGACTTGTTGACTGTTGTCTTATTTGATTAAAGCGTGTTTTGGTGAAATACAGTTTCTTTAATAGATTTCAATGGCCTTGATGTCGCCAAGTGTCACCCCAATTGCCGTTGGATTGGATGACATTTTGGTGACTTCCATATTACTCTGAGTCAGGGTTTAGATTGTGACGACTTCTCATTTTTCATTTGAACTCTCTCTCTCTCTCTTTTGGTTTTTCGTCTTCCTTTCTCACATTTTGAATAGGCAACTCTTTTTTATCTTAAATATTTCCAGCTTTGTATAGATCTTGAGTGGTCTATTCATAGCTGTTATTCTTGAGTGAATGGTTGTATTGATCAGAGAGACCTATGCTGATGTAATCTTGAATGATTTTTTCCGAGTGACGTGTGATGTATTCTGGACAGTTCATTGATTCTGGTCATTATAGTAATCTCTTCTGGTGGTGGAAGCTCAAAAGGGGATTCAGAACTCCGATTTTGAACATCTTGCCTTTGGGCGAAAATCACCGTGTTTTTACGCTTTCTTTCAATATTTTGTGCTTTACAGTTTTAGATTTGTTGTTTAAAGTGTCTAATATTTTGAACCTCATCATAACAGTGGTATCAAAACGGTTAGACGGTGGTTCTTAGTTCCGATCTGTATAGATCTGAAAGTCTGACACTTGATTCAGTTGTTCGTTTTATTTTTTGAAATCCTGATAAAGGGATCTGGTGAGTCCATTCATGTTTTACGGTTTAAAGTACATATTTGTTGCTTATACGAAAAGTCCCTTGTAAATGTGTTTAAATCTTTAGATATGAGACTTTCATTGGCAATTCATTTATCCAGAAACCCTACGAGTTGTCTGGAATCTAAGGTTTGTCTTGATTTTGAGTCAAAGATCTTGATTCTAATCCTCTACACGTGTTCTTTGTGATTATATATTGCATACTATTATAATTTGTACATGTCTTTGTAATATATGACGTTTCTGTGACTGTATTACTTGGAATAAACTAATGTGAAATTCTGAACAATTTTTTATACAACTTTACATACTCTGTATTTTTCAAATTTGTCTATTGTGTATTGATATCTGAATTACAACAAGTTGTATATACTTTTGAAGTGTTATGTGTGATCTGCATACATTGATTCTTCATTCAAATCTTTGTTCATGACTTCTTCAAAATTTGAGTTGGAAGTTTTTAATGGTAAATGAAACTTTAATCTCTGGCGCCAGAAAATGAAAGCACTTTTACTTCAACAAAAATATGCAAAGGTCATTGATGAGTCATGGCCAACTGATCTTGAAGCTAGTAAAGTGACTGAGTAAGATGAAACTGCATGGAGCTTTATTTTTGTACATTTATCTGAAAATGTACTTGGAGAAACTGGTGAAACAAAGACTGCTGCTGAATTGTGGAAAAAAAAATTAGAAATTACATATTTGAATAAAACAATTCCAAATAAAGAGTATCTTCTGAAACATTTTTTTGGTTTTAAACTGGACACATCTCTTGACCTTGAAGCTAATATTGATAGATTCAACAGATTATCTCGTGACCTAGTCAACTGTGATGAGAAACTCTCAAAAGATCATCTGGCCAGGTTTTATTAAATTCAATTGGTGATAAATATAAAGATGTTAAAAATGCTATTGAACATGGTAGGAAAACTCTAACTATTGATGTGATTATTAATGCCTTAAAAAATAAGGAGTTAGAGCTTAAATCTGAAAGGAAAAAATCTGTCGGTGGAATGAATTTGATGGTTAAGTCTAAGTTTAATCCCTAAATTTTAATGTCAATAAAAAATTAGGACACAAGAAGAAGGAAAATCTGAAAGATTAAATAAAAATGAAAGGTAAAAAATATTTTTACTGTCAAGAAGAAGGTCATTTTATCAAAGACTACCCTAAAAGACTTGGTGATAAAAGAAATAAGTTTAAAATTGATGGTGATGCAGCTTTATCCTACAATAATGAGACCAATATTGATGAAGTTTATGTTGTTGTAAACTATCAACCTAGTCAAAAATGGATTCTTGACTCAGGGTGCACCTTCCATATGTGTCCTAATAGAGAATTGTTCACTGATTTTGAAAATGTAAATGGTGGTCAAGTTTTAATGGGTAATAATATAACATGTCAAGTTAAGAGAATATGAACTATCACTTTAAGAGTAAAGGGTAATTATCAACTAGTCTTAGAAAAGACTAGGTATGTTCCTGATCTTCAAAGAAATCTGATCTCTTTAGATGTATTAGATGACCTAAACTATGACATTATGATTAATAAGGGATACATTAAAATTTTGAGGAACTCACACTTGATTGTTGAATCCCCTAAGAGACATGGACTTCATATTTTCCAACATTAAAACTTATTTGACTCTACTTTAGCAACAATCTCTGTTCAAAATGATAAGTCACAATATGGCACAAAAGATTGGATCATATTAGTGACAGAAGTTTATAGATTTTGAAAAAAACAAGGTGCTTTTTGAAACGAAAACATTGAGAAACTCATATTTTATGATTATTGCATTTTAGGAAAGCATAATAGATTACCATTTATGCCTGGAATGCATAAATATGTGTCTATACTTGAATACTTGCATGCTAATCTTTGGGGACTAGCTTATGTGCCTACTCATATTGGTTTAAATATTTTCTGTTGGTCATTGATGATTTTTCTAGAAAAAATTGGAATTTTTTTTTAAAATCAAAGTTTGATACTTTTGTTTGTTGCCTTTAAAGATTGGAAAATTTTGATCGAAAACCAAACTGATAAAAGGATTAAAGTGTTAAGAATTGATAATGGCTTGTAATTTTACAATTTTGAGTTTGATGAGTAGTGAAAACTGCATGGTATATTTAGACACAAAATTGTGACACATGCTCTACAACAAAATGGCTTGACTGAAAGAATGAATAGAACTGTTCTTGAAAAAGTTAGATGCATGCTATTAAGTTCTGATCTTCCGAAGCTGTTTTGGAGGAAAGCTACAAAAACTGCAAGGTATCTTATTAATAGAAGTCCAACTAGTGCTATACACTTTAAAACTTCTAAAGAAATGTGGAATGGAAAGTCCGTTGACCTAAGTAACTTGAGAGTGTTTGGGTGTGCAGCTTTTGCACATCAATCTGAAGGAAAATTAGATCCTAGAGGACTTAAGTGTGTGTTTGGTAGGCTATGGAGAAAGAGTGAAAGGTTTTGGACAATGGGTAAGGGAAACCAAAGGATATAAGATCATTATAAGGATAAATGTTGTTTTTAATGAAAATGATCTACCTTGTTTGAAAAAGAAAAATAGTACAGTTCCTTTAAGTTAGACTGGTCGAGAAAGTGAGACATAAATTGAGGTGGAGCACGTTAATGGTTATAATCAACAACCTGATGTTCAGACTAAAAATGATAATGTATAGACTCATAGTAATGAAGGCTATGAACAATCTGAAGCTGATTTAGAAACATATCAACATTTAGATGATCATCTTGCTAGAGATAGGCAAAGAAGACAAATAAGACCACATGTTAGGTTTGATGATGAAGTGTCTTTTCTAACCTTTCAAGGGTTCATTGAAAATGAATCTGAATCCTTCAAAGAAGCTATGAGTAGTAAATATTCCAAACATTGGCTTGAAGCAATGTGAAATGAAACGGAATCTCTTAAAAGGAATAAAACATGAATCTCGAATAAAAGACTTGAAGGAAAAGGGTTGTTGACTGCAAATGGTTTTTAAAAATAAAAAGGAGAGAACAAACTAAAAATGACATTAGATACAAAGCTAGACTTGTAGCTAAAGGCTTTACTCAAGAATAGGAAATTGATTTCAATGAAATTGTTTCTCTATTGTAAAGTTTACAACAGTTAGAGTAATTATGGCCTTATCAGCTCAGTTTAACTGGGAATTGGATCAATTGGAAGTAAAAACTATCTTTTTAAATGGTGATCTTGATAAAACTATTTACATGTAACAACCTAAAGATTTTGAAGTAAACAAAAATTCAGACTTAGTATGTCTTCTAAAAAAGTTTTTATATAATTTAAAACAAGCTCCAAGATAATGGTACAAGAGATTTGATATTTTGTGCTTGGACTTGATTTTAAAAGAAGTAATTTTGATACTTGTCTTTATTGCAAAGGAAATGGAGGTGAGAAATCACTTTATCTTCTACTTTATGTTGATGACATGTTCTCGGCTAGTCATAACATAAAAGAGATTGAGTCAAACAAAAACAAATTGAAATCAGAATTTGAAATGAAGGAATTAGGTCCCGTTAGAAATATTTTAGGTATTGAATTTAAAAAGAATAGAAGAGAGGGCATACTAAGTCTCAATAAAAAAAAATATTATGTTTTGAAATTATTGGAAAAATTTGCTATGTCTCATGCTAAAAGTGTGAGTTTACCTTTAGCAAATCATTTTAAACTTTCAAATGATCAATGTTCCAAATCTGAAGATGAGTTTAAAAGAATGGCAAGAGTGCCATATCCTAATGCAATTGGGTCTGTTATGTATCTAATAATTTGTTCTAGACCTGATTTGGCATACTTAATAAGTGTATTGAGTAGATATATGTCCAATCCAAGTGAAGCTCATTGGGAAGCTATGAAATGACTTCTTAGATACATTAAGGGAACTTGTGATTTGAGAATACAATATATAAAACAATCATAGGGTATTATCTTGAGGGGTTATATAGATTCTGACTATGCAGGTGATAGAGATAATAGAAAATTCACTTCTGCCTATGTGTATACTTTATGTAATTCTTGCATAAGTTGGAAATTCCTACTAGAAAAGATTGTTGCATAATCTTCTACTGAGACAGAATATATAGCTGCAACTGATGCTATAAAAGAAAGAATTTGGCTGAAATGACTTTTAAATGAATTTGGTTTTGATAGTCAATATGCCATATATTTGAGTAGAAATCCTGTTTTACATAATAGATCTAAACATGTTGATGTTAAATTTCACTTTATTAGAGATGTTATCTCACAAGGTGTTGTAAAACTTGAAAAGATTTCTACTTATTTTAACATTGCTGATATTGGTACTAAAGTACTGCTGACTGTTTAAGTCAGCTAAATATTGAAGCATGTTTTGGTAAAATGCGATTTATTTAATAGATTTCAATAGCCTTGATGTTGCCAAGTGTCGCCCCAATTGCCATTGGATTGGATGACCTTCTGGTGACTTCTATATTGCTCTTAGTTAGGGTTTAGATTGTGATGACTCTCATTCTCTATGTGTGTGTGTGTGTGTGTGTGTGTGTGTGTTCTTGAGTGATTTGTATAGTGTTCATAGTCGTTATTCTTGAGTGAATGGTTGTATTGATCAGAGAGGCTTGTGTTGATGTGATCTTGAGTGATTTATTCTAAGTGACGTGACGTGTATTCTGGACAGCAAATTGATTCCTGTTATTATAGTGATTTCTTTCGGTGGCGGAAGCTCAAAAAGGGATTAGGAGCTTCGGTTCTAAACCTCTTGCCTTAGGGTGAAAATCATCGTGTTTTTACTCTTTCTTTCAATTTTTTGTGCTTTACAATTTTAGATTTGTTGTTTAAAGTGTCTAATATTTTGAACCTTATCATAACAGCTTATTTCAAGCTAAACTCGGAAGCCTGCCAAAAAGCACTGATAGATGAATTCTTTTACCCAAAGGGTTTTTTGGTCCTTGTGGGTATAGTCAATTTTAGTACTTTAAAAGTAATCCACATTCTTACATAAATTCCTCATTTCAATAAACACAACTTCATTTGCCTTTAATACTAGCTTGACAAGATGAAATAATCAGAAATAAAACTCATTGCTGTAGGACTCAGCTTAGAAACTCTAATCACACCTAGAAAAACACATAACTTGGATAATAGTTTCATTAATCAGTTTCGGCAGAGTATATGCTGAAACAAATTTGAAAATAACAATTTTTTTCCTTCCTTTCACTTCAAACCACTATAGTTCACTATAACCGAAAACATGCATGTAAGAGCATAGTCAGGGTGCTGAAACAAATAAATATTTATACTTTTTCCATTTAGTCTAAATATGAATCTTTTTGCAATGTAATCACTTTCAAGAAAAAATGGAAGAAAAACATGTGCGATCCACCACAAGGTATGGGAATCTCCATTTTCCAGTCATTTTCTAAAGCTTTGCCATCTTACACAACAATACTCCAGTGCTCTAATCCAGGTTGTTATGAAATTCGGATCACAAGATATGAAGACAATAAGATACAGATGAAATAAAGAACAAAAACACAAGAAATTTGAAGATGAGAATCCACTATAATAACAATAACTTTGTGTTTACAAAATCAAGATTTCAATAATCAATTAAAATCTAGGCTCTCAAGGATGCTTTTCTCTCAATTCTCTCAAAGACAGAATGTAATTATAAGATCACAAGTCGTAAACTATATATATTAATATATATATGAACCATATGTTTAAGTTGTAGATGAAAAGGAGTCCAAAAACGCGTCAAAAAGCGAAACGGGCTTGGGTCGGAAAAACTTGTCGCTCGAGCGACAGACTCTCGGGTTGTTTTCCATCTGGATTGCTCGAGTGTCTAGCTAGCACCAGGCTAGTGAAAATGCAACGACTTTTTCCTTCGGTCCATAATTTTGATCTCTTCAAAATCCTCCAATTCAGACTCTAATGCCCATTAGAATTTGGGTCAAACCACAATAAATCTCCACCTTGAACCAAATTCCATCACAAGGAACTCCAAGTCACAACTCCATCAATAAAATCACTCCTTCTTTTTACACAAGTCCCAATGGACTGAATCAATGACAAACACCCACTAAGTTCAAACAATGTTCAAATTCAGCAATAGGAAGTGGTTTTGTCATCATATTAGCAGGATTATCACTAGTATCAACCTTGCTCATACAATATCACCACGAGCAATCACATCACGCACAAAATGATACCTCACATCAATGTGTTTCGTCCTCTCGTGAAACATCTGATCCTTAGTCAAGAAAATTTCACTCTGACTATCATAGAATAATGTAAATATTTGCAAGTCTTCACTGATTTCACCAATCAATCCTCTCAGCCAAATAGCTTCCTTATATACCTCTGTAATTGCCATGTATTCTGCTTATGTTGTAGACAAAGCTACTATATTTTGCAAATTAGCTTTCCAGGTGATAGCACAGTCCACCAAGGGTAAACGCATACCCTGTAAGTGATCTCTTCTTATCAAGATCCCCTGCATAGTCTGAACCTACATAACCAATGACTCCATTAGAATTTCTGCCAAAATGTAAACAAGTATTTGAAAAGCCCCTCAAGTATCTGAAAATCCACTACACTGCTTTCCAATGTTCTTTGCCAGGATTAACGATGTATCTGGTATCTTCAATCCTTGATGTACCTTCCTTTCTTTTGAACACTCATTTGCAACGAACCACCCTTTTACCTTTAGGTAATTTCACCAAGTCTCAAGTGTTATTTTTGCTCAAAGACTCCATTTCCTCCTGCATAGAAATCATCCATCTGCTAGAATCATTACAATTGATTGCCTCTGAATATATAGTAGGTTGCTCAATGGAGACAATATCATCAGCAACACTCAATGCATAAGCAACCAAATCTACTTCCACATACTTCTGTGGAGGTTTAATCTGTCTGTGAGGTCTATCCTTAGCTATAGAATACTATGGTGTGGGTAGTGTAGGTAAAGTAGGCAAGGTATTGCTGTCTGTCAACCCTGAACTAGATTGATATGTAGTAGACTATTATGCAATCTCTGACTGTTCATCTGAACCAATTTCCAGCTCCAAGTTGAACAATTCTACTCTTCAATTTTACCAGAATCCTCAAGAGATGAACCACGAACCATAGCAAGTTCATCAAATACTATATTCCTACTAACAACAACATTACTAGTCTCTAGACACCACAACTTCTATTCCTTCACACTTGATTTATATCCAAGAAAAATACACTTTCTAGACCTAGGTTCCAACTTCCCATTATCCACATAAACATAAGTCGGCACCAAAAAATTTTCAAATCAGAATAGCAAGAAGGTTTACTAGACCATACCTCTTCTGGTGTCTTTTTATCAATGGCAACTAATGGTGAGCGATTAATTAGAAAACGAGCTATAGTAACAGCTTCAGGTGAAAAATATTTAGGCAACCTAGAATTTGAAAGCATACAAAAAACCTTTTCCATCAAGGTTCAGTTCATCCGTTCTACCACATCATTTTGTTGAGAAGTTCTAGGTACCGTCGAGTGTCTCAAGATGCCTTCAACCCTACAGAAGCTATTGAATTCATCTGAACAAAAGTCCAATCCATTATCAGTATGTAGACATTTCACTTGCTTTCGAGTCTGCTTTTCTACCAATGTTTTCCACTATTTGAAAGTCCCAAACACATCACTCTTCTACTTCAAGAAGAATACCCAAACTTTCCTGGAAAAATCATCAATTACTGTCAACAAGTAATAATAGCCACATTTACATGGTACCATGGCTGGTCCCCAAAGATCTGAATGAATATATTCAAGTATCCCCTTCGTGTTGTGTCTTCCTTTAGTAAATCTGACTCTCTTCTGTTTCCCAAAGACACAATGCTCACAAAACTCCATTTTGTTAGTCTTCTGCCCATCAAGGAGTCCCCTTTTACTCAGCTCCACCATCACATTCTCACTCATATGCCCAAGCCTCATATGCCAAAGATTTGTAACTTCATCATCTGTTAAAGAAGAAGTAGAAACTGCTGTATCTCCAACCATAGTGGAACCGTGCAAAATATACAGCTGTGTAGAGTTTTTATGCCTCTTCATGACAATAAGAGTACCCTTACTCACTTTCAAAACTCCACTTTCACTGCTATATTTGTAGCCCTTTGAGTCAAGTACACTAAAAAATATGAGATTCCGCTTTAGTTTTGGAATATGTCTTACATTGGTATGTGTTCTAATAACCCCATCAAACATTGTGATCCTGATTGTACCAACTCTAGCAATTCTGCAAGGCCTGTTTTTACCCATAATCAAAGCATCTCTCGAAACTTCTTTATATGTAGAAAACCAGTCCATGTTAGGACACATATGAAAAGTACAAGTCGAGTCAAGAACCCATTCATTACAAAATTTATAATCCCCGTTAGAAATTACAAGAAGCTCTCCACCACTTTGCTCATCTTCCACAACATCAGCCTCCGCTGCATTAACATGTTGCTTCTCTTTGTCTTTAGCACCAGCAGCTTTGTTTCTATTTTTCAAGGCAAAGCAATCAGCTATAATATGTCCCTTCTTCTTACAGTAATGACATGTCTTCTTAGCATGTCTGGACTTTGATTTGTCCCTCATATTTCTTCCAGAATTCCTATCTTGATTCCTCTCATGCACAATCAAGCCTTCAGCATGATTTTCAAATCCTCCAGCAAGATGCCTTATCTTCTCGTTAGATAATAAAGCATCATAGATTTCTTTCACGGTGAGAGTATCCCGACTATAGAGAATAGTATCCTTAAAAGTCATGTATGATGGTGGGAGCGAACACAACAACATCAAAGCAAAATCCTCATCGTCATACTTAACCTCCAATGTCTCCAAATCAGCCACGATTTCTTTGAACATAGTTAAGTGATCATCCAATGACATACTTTCAGACATCCGGTGAGAATATAAGCACCGTTTCAAGTGTAGCTTGCTGGTCAAGATCTTTGTCATGCAAAGTTGCTCCAACTTTAGCCACAGTGCAGCGACATTCTTCTCCTTAAGAATATCTTGAAGAATCTTATTCGAGAGATGTAGATGAATTTGAGATTGGGCTTTCCGATTCTTACACCACTTTTCATCATGCATCTAGGTAGTCGGCATCCTATCAAAGCCAAGCAAAGGTTCCTCCAAATCCATCTGCGCCACACCACTCGCATCTTCACTTACCATAATGTAAATCTCATGTTTCTATCCATAAATGGAATATCATACTTCATTGTCACCATGCAGAACAATCAACATTGCGCTCTGATATTGCTTGTAATGAAATCTAGATCACAAGATATGACGATAATGAAATAAAGATGAAAGAAAGAACAAGAACATAAGAAATTTAAGGAGGAGAATCCACTATAATATCAATAGCTTTGTGTTTACAAAATCAAGATTTCAATAATCAATTGAAATCTAGGCTCTCAAAAATGTCTTCTCTCAATTCTCTCAAAGATAGAATGTAATAATGAGATTACAAGTCGTAAACTATATATATATGAACCCTAGGCTTAAGTTGTAGATGAAAAGGAGTCCAAAAACACGTTAAAAAGCGAAACGGCTTGGGCCGGAAAAATCTATTCGCTCGAGCGACAGACTCTCGGGTTGTTTTCCATCGAGATTGCTCGAGCGTCCAGCTAGCGCCAAGCTAGCGAAAATAGAGTGACTTTTTCCTCCGGTTCATAATTTTGATCTCTTCAAAACCTTCCAATTCAAACTCTAATACACACTAGAATTTAGGTCAAATCACAACATAGTTGTATGTGAGTTCTCTTTGCTACCAATCATCACATGGACTCTGCCACGCCAAAGCTGGGTTGCAGGTGCACATCCGAAATAATCATGTTACAATTTTCACGCTATTATCTAACCGGATTTCCAATTATTTAACAGTTAATTTTTTAGCAAGTTTCAACAACAAATATTTAACAGTTGATAATGTTATTGTTACTCAAATGAGTCCTTGAATATCAAAATCATCTGAGCATTCTAAGAAGCCATTACGTGCTAGAATATTTATAAGGCGGAGGATCAAACAATAATATTTGTATAAGATTTTATCAGAATCAGCAGCAGTAGCATGAGATTGAAAAGGGAAATGAAGTTTAATTGCTCCAGTTGACATAATGCTCCTCTATCTTGTAAAGACAATCCAGAATTCTCATGTACCTGGGATTTGATTTGTGGATACCATATTCAATCATCCCAACTCAAAATAATATGTAACAGAAAGTAGATAACATAATAGGTCGCAACAACTCATAAGATATTCTGAAAAGAAATTAAAATTTCAAGTTGAAATTACTTTGTTAAAGAAAAAGCAATAACAATAATTCTACACAAATATTTCTCTAGGTACGAATTCTTTTAGCTAAAGGTTCTGATGAGTCAATCCTGTGATAACTTGTACTGGAAATTTAGTACTATTGTCACCCAATTTTATAGGAATCACCCTAACAATAAATATTGAAGTGGGTCCATTAGGTACCGGCCTTGGATTGGGAAAGGTAAATGAATATCAAATATTCACTTCACATGAATCAGTAAGAAATCACACTAGAAATGAACGACAGAGGGAAGCATTATTCATTCCATTATATAGATATAAAATAATTAAATAGCTATTACTCTCATAGGATAAAAATGAATGCCATTTCTTCCAAGAAATTGCATGGTCATAAAATCAGAAGAAAAGTCATCGAGTTATCATTAGTAGACATACCCAACAGAAAAGTGTGCCAAAAACATATAATTAAAAGAAACTAGCATGTATGGTCTTCCTAGCTTGGATCGAACAGAGGAGGAAAGTCCTGCCATTGCTATAGGTCCTCTACATTGAGGACCATATTATCTTGTAACTATGTAATTATATTTCCCATCCGTCACCATACCTAAATGTGAATGCTCCATTGTTTACAAAAATATGTTTCGGATTAAAATTACCGTAAGTGCACGGTTCGTTGACAAGTGATAAAGTGAAATTTTTTGAATTTCAAGTATCGTCCCATGAGTATTGATTTAACTTGATTTCTATTACCAAGACCTTAACAGAATCTATTAAACTCAAGACGATTTTCTGGATTTTTCGATTAAACTATGATTATTATGCTATTTAGACTAAGATTATGAACTAAATGCAAAAATAACATTTGAATGCAAACAAGTTGAGGAAACTAATGAATGAAAAATGCACTAGGATCTCGAATCACCAAATAAGTTCACTTTTAATCTCTATTTCACAATTTGATAACACAATGAATTAGTTGAAGAATCAATATTTCTAACTTATCCAATAATCTCTTTCGAGTAGAATTGAACATATTCTCGCATACCATTTGACTATGTTTCTATGACAAATGCAATACACAAGAATGTATGACGTTTTATAAACACTTGGAGATTTACGTAAAGCATAATGGTATATTTATATCCCCTATCGGACCCTACGATGATTTATACCTTGTAGAATCTATTTCCCTTCTTTCGAATGTATAAAATAGATCATACAAACTCACATAATCACATGCATTTAACTATGGAGGCAAGAAAGTGTATATAAATCATTCAACATCCATCGATCGTGTTTGAATATCAAATTGAACAATAGAGAATTAAAAGGTCACATTGCGAGATTCATCATTCACCTAGTACATAAAAAGTCTAGCTTAGCCTAGCATGGATAAAATAAAATAAAAATAAAGAGAAGACATCACTCAAAAACTAGAAATTGGGCTTGAAATCTTGAATCTTGAATGAAATCCCTTATTCTAGTCCTCTTCCTTGATCTTCAATGTTGTTTTTCTCTCTAAGAATGTGTAACCCTCATTTCTGGATGACTTTCAGCTTTTATACTTGCCCTAGATTCATTACCCAAAGTATTGGAATAAAATAAGGAAACAAAATTTCTCGCCCAAAAATCCTACCATGTAGCCGCATGGTAGTAATCCATATGACCGCATGAAATGCTCAAACTGGCTACTGGAATTCCCTGTATGTGGGTGTACGATCGCATGGAAGGCAACAACTTCCATGTCCTTCGTTTTAGTCCTCAAACTTGCTTTGTCACTTGTTTTGACCCCCCTTGTAAATTCTCTTCTTTATATCATCACATGCATCATCAAATTAGAGCTCAATCCATTTATCATCTCTGTTCGTGCTTCTCGTCATCTTTCAATTATTTGCACTTTGGTCCCTGAGCTTTCATTTTCTTCCATTTTGGTCCTTTTTTTGCTCATTTTCGCATACATTTCATTCCATCTATCCATGTAGTCCTATAAACACAATCTAGATCGAATTAAGCCATATTTAAGCATTTATGTCCACAATTAATCATGTAATTTTATTAAATACACGTTAGAAAACGCACTTATCAACTTCCCCAAACTTAGACTATTGTTTGTCCTCTAATAAGATGGTGACTTAACTCTACATCAAACATGGTTTAACAGCCTGCCATGTCTCAGGATTAGAATTTTGTATTCAACATAATGAACAGTTTCAATAGTGCAAAATCAAATCAATATCTACCTATCATATGCAGAACTTGATGTGTGTATGTGCATACTTATGCAAAACATACTAAACTGATGATGGGTGCAAATCCCGACATGTAGTATTCAAATTTTTCCTTCCATCGTTCGAGAGATTCACACTCTCCAAACTTATTTTTTTCACTCAAAGATCCCAGAGTGTGTTCTAGAGTACAGATTTTGATTTACTTGAGTCATTACCCTCTCTTAGTGTGGATAGATCTCTCAGTCACAAGTTCACACATCAACAAGCAGGGATTCTCCTATTTGTTTGATTGTTTCAACTGTTAAAACTAAAATAAATTACTTGCTTTGCATCAGAGATATAGTTCCATCAACCGAGTGTTTGGGGCTAATCAATACATTCCATACATAAATGTATGTATGTTATTTAACACTAGAAATATATATTCTTTTATGACATCTTCAATTTGCTTTCTATATAACCCTTGTAACGAGCTTTAGGTCAATGACTCCCAAGTCAGATGACCATAGGACATCAGGTTTTAAACATTTGCATGCTTAATCACTCGAGTTATATAGGCTCGAACCGATGTCTTCATTTATTCAATGATTAATGCAATGCCCCTTTTCTTTTAGACACTCAATCTCTAGAACTAAACTCTAACTTGAAACTTTTACCTCGTTTTTGTCTCATTGGTCTAATCCAATCCACACAATACAATTTCACGCATGGAATCCCTACTCATCTCAATGTTTCCAGTAATAGGTAAATCATCTCCAAACTTCTAAAATGATGGTTTATCAATAAATGTAGAAGAGGTTTTCAGGGTTGACCTATCATGTTCAACTCTACGATGATTAATAGACCCCATCACTAGCTTAGCATGTCAAATACAAGTATTATGCGCAAAATTTTCAAGGTTCCACATAGATAAGTATCGATCAATCTAATATGCACAATCTCCACTATTCATAGTTATACTGACTCCAATATTCTCATTATTGCCGGCAAGGCCATTAAACTCACACAATCACACAAAACAAATAAGAAAATATTGAAACAAACAACAATTTTTTTTCACTCGACAAACATGCAGAAGCAGTAAAGTAAAGCAATACTAAAACATACAGAAAGAAATAAAGTAAAGAAATTATGATGGACAAATATACCACCCCCCAAACCGAAAACTACATTGCCCTCAATGGTGGAATATAAAAAACTTTTAAACATGAGAAATCGAGGACATTGACAATGTAAAGCACATATAGGGACTGGAACTTCCCTGATCAGTATGGATGCAGTGGTGGAAAGTTGGGACATGTAGTGCCGTCCCCAAGTGGTAGAGATAGCCGAGCCATTATCTACTGCATCAATGCAGACTGGTGTGAAATCTCAGATTGCATGTTGCCAAGACGATCCCATGTCTCATTGATTCGCAACTAAATACCGTCCACACGACGCACGTACAAGTTCAACTTCCCATTTAGTGTGTCAATTTCTCGCCGAGCTTCCTGACTAGCAGTGGATGTGAAATGATCGACTCGCTGTAGATCAGACCGCATCGTCTGCACTTCAGTGCTCATGGCTCCAAAGGTCTAGTGGAGACTCTAAATGTCCCGACTGGAGCTGATCATGGTGGCGAACATTTATCTCAGCAACTGTGTGTCGACGATCGACTGCTGTGGTGGCTGGTCCTCAAGTAGTCCAATGTTTGTGCCCTCGTTCCCTTGCATAACCTGTTGCGGCATCTCTACTCCATTACTAACTTTTCTCTATAGTTGATTCGACCACTCTCTTGAGCCTCCAAAGTGCTGTGCTTGATTAACGGGCTCAACTTTTCAAGGAGTTCCCTGGTAGGATAAGTATGCCCGATATCTTACAAATTCCGCTAATTAAAATGGGAAAGATCGAGGAGCTGCGACGGTCGCCTCAAGCCCCCACGGTAAGAATCTGGTCATAGATAAATGTAGCAACGTCAATCTTATTCCTCCGAACCAAATGATAGAGAAAAACTGCCTTCGAATTTGTAAATATGGTGCGGTGAGAAGTCGGCTCAATGTTGTGGCATATAAAGAGCTACAAGATAGCTATGGAAGGAGTCAGCTCTATTTGATGCCACTCGACTGTTTGTAGTAGCCATGCATTTACATACCCAAGTAGGAACTTCGCTACCTCAGGCCAAGGAAAGTCCCTCAGAATAGGAACCACATGATCCCAAGATAGTTGGTAAAAATCATGAATGACTTCGGGCATAAACAAGATCTATTTGTCCCTCTGATAGATATGTAAAATACATATTTTACATCGTTATTGAATGCACTCGTATGACTATTTTATGCCTAAATGTACTTAGTATTATCATATTTTGGTTTAGGTGGCAATTCGATGAATATGACGTAATTTGGAAGAAATAAGGGAAAAATGACCAAAATGAAAGAAAGCGAAAGTTCGGGAACTAAAGTGCAAATATTCAAAAGTTGTATCGAACTTCAAAATGAAGACTTGAGAGTGTTAGAGGCCAATTGGATGAAGAAAGAAGTCAAATAGATAAAATACAATCAAAGTATTATCAAATATCAACTTTCAGGCGAAAATGTTATGCATCGATTTTCAGCTCCTATTGAGACCCATTTTTTAACATGGAGAATGATGAATTGGGAGGTGATAATAAAAGTTGTATCCCTTTGAGTTAGCTTTTCAATTCATCTTGAATCACCTAAATTGGATATCGGAAGAGAAAGATATGATAAAAATACTGAAAGTTGTCCGGTGGAAGATTTTAAACCTATGCGGTCGCATAGCTTTAAATCAATGCGGTCGCATCCATTGCTTCAGAGAACTTCAGGGCCTATTTCAACTCTTCTATGCGACCACAACACTTTCTACTATGTGGTCCCATAGTATATTCTGGTGACGCGATTTTTTGGTTTCCTAATTCCGTTCAACTACTTATGAAAACAAGTTCCTTTGATATTTATCAACCCTAGAACACACGAAAAATACACTAGAACACCTACAACCTATTTTCTCTCTATTTTTCTTATATCTATCATGTGTAACTAACTATTTATACTTGTTCAAAGGAAATATAAGCATTGGAACCACATATTGTGATATCTAAATAGTTTTTCTTATTATTTGATTTATACTTTGAGTATTGAATGTTCTTATGCATTTCTATGATTTGTTGCGTTTGATTGCTAGATAGTCCGCTAGTTCATTGATTGTAACAATCTACTACTAAGTTAAACATCAAATCTGTAATTGTTTGATCCCTTTAACTTGTGAAACACTAGGATTTGATGATTTTACGTGATAGACGTTATTGAATCTTAAGAAGGATGTTTAAATAGATTGAATGCAATCGCTGATGTTTGAGTTATCTAATTCATCAATTTCTCTATTGTGTAAGCTGTTATTAAATTGAATCTTGAGCACTGGTCTGAAATTATTTAATAATTAGGGTTAATTAGAACGCTGGTTTCTAAATAACTAAAAATAAGGAGAGATAGTAAAATAATTCCAACGGCGAATATTCAAAATATGAATTGAATTATCATTACATCTATGATCAATTATGGATCTTCGACGGTGGATGTAGACTTAGACTAAGGTTAGTTTTTTTTATTGTTTTCGTTAATTTAATTTTCATTGTTATTAATTGCGTTATTTACAATTATTTGATACAAATCCTCTCTCTCTCTCTCTCTCCCTCCCCCCCCCAATCATTGTACGGAGCATAAAATATTGAATTATACACTCTTCGTGGGATCGACCCTTACTTCCACTACTACATTAGTTTTAGAGATTTAACGACTATTTTTGGGTGCCTACGACAGCACACCACCCTCACCCAAGTCTGGTGTTGGTGCTCCGATCCTGGCGTGTCAATATCGCTGTTAAAGTTGGCATAGAACTCATTAACCAACCTTCATAGATAGGGTATGGTCGCTCTACCAATTTCTCCAAGCCACAATTGTGCACTAAGGTAAGTAGTTCAAAACCCGAGAAATCATCCAGTCGAACAGGTCGTTTGGGGCTGAGGGCCCAATGAGAAATGATGTCAGAGTAACGAACATGAGCTTCACTATTCAAAAAGCACCACACACCTCCCTCCAGTGTTTGTGTTCGAGTTGTGTCTGAGGTGGAGCAACATAAAAAGAATGAAACATGTAAGTTATTGGTGATCAGAGCGTATGATGGAAATACTTGAAAATGATAATATAAAATAGGCACCAAGTAGGTAAAGAGTGAAACACCATGTCATGCAAGACCAGATATAGATTGGAGGGTGATACTATGCAAGATAATGGCAAAATGTAGTGCAAAATCCCAAAGTCATGGCGGAAAGACTGAAAATGTGACATGGATGCACATGCTCAACTATTTACATTCGCACATGGACATCATCGAGAAAATTCAAAAATTTCCCGGACAGCCTCTAGGCATATGAAAGTATGTATGGCAAGCTATCAGATATCCGAAATTGAGAGCAAACGGATGTCATATGGGTTCAAAAAGTGGGGGCCGAAGTTAGCGATGTGGAGTGACTCAAGTGAGAAAATTTCTCGGACAACCTCCAGGAATATGAAAGTATGTATGGCAAGCTATCACATATCTAAAATTGAGAGCAAACAGATGTCATATAGGTTCAAAAAGCGGTGGCCGAAGTTAGCGATGTGGAGTGACTCAAGTGTGCCTATATGTCTCCCATGTTGAAATGAATGAGTGAAAATGAGAATGGGGATGCACAATAACACAAAATGCATTGTAGAATGTATGTGACGAATATTAAACTTGAGGGAAGTCGAGATTGCATACCTTGAAGTTCATACCTTGATGTTGAAAGTGATAATGTTGAGGTGAAAATCTATTGTGCATGTATTGTGATGTATATGAGAGATGTTGAGTGCAAGTGAGGTGCTTGGTGTGGTCGTGTTTTGGTGAGTGGTGGCTGGTGTTCAAGTGCCTTGGAGAATGGGGGGTTTTGGAGTGATGTGTGGATACATGGGGGGATTATTTCTTCATGTGGCCGCATGGAGTAGAAGTGAGCAGCCGCATGGAGGGTCTCGTCAAGGCCAATACAAGCCCTGACTCAAGACATGTGGTCGCATGGCTGCTAGTGCCATGCGACCGCATAGACTACCAGCAAAGGCAAGTTTTGCCCGTGTAAAACATTATCCTCGTTTTCGGCCAACGGGAGCTTCTTGCCTCATTTTTCGTGCCAAACAAGTTTATATGAATACGATGACATAGTTCAATGTGAAAGATTTTGAAAAACGTAATTCATTCGGTAAAAGCTCATTTTGGTCAATTTTCACGAAAAATCTATTTTTTTAACCCCAAAGCAACATAGCGCTTAAGCGCGCCCAGTACTTGTCAAAACACGTGTCAAAGCATTGTGTGTACGTTGTAGACCATGAATCTCACTCCAAAATCAGTTATAATCCTAAAAACACAAGTAGATTCTGAAAAACACAATTTTGATCCTTTAGACCCGAAACACGTGAATTTTTCACAAAATAGATACATGGCCAATGTAGAACCCCCAAACTTTATCCAACCACATTATAAACTACATGAGATGCTTATGAGCTGTAACAACACATCTAAAAGCATTTTCAACCATGAAAGCACGTGTTGGTACGAAAAACTCAAAATGTGTTTGTTTGTACTTTGATGTGCGTGAGTTTTCTTCCAAATTGTCCAAAGAAGATTCATACACCACATGAGACATATATAATGCACTCAAAACTAGTATGGACCATGCATGGATGCTTTGTGAACTCACTAAGTGATTGATGACCTAAAACTACCAAAATGCATTAAAAATGAAATTTGCTGAAATGAGTGAATAAAGCAAAATAAGTAAAAGGGTAGAAATAGTGAGTTGCCTCACATCCAGTGCTAGTTTATAGTCGATAGCTCGACTATACCGTATGGAGATTACTCTGATGGCTTAAGATGAACGGTGGATTTATCTTTCGAGAATTTTCTGCTCCAATAGTGCTTTAAACACTGTCCGTTGACCTTGGATGTTCATTTGCTCTCATGGGTGATTTTCACATCTCCATGTAGGAATACATGTGTAATAGTATACGGACCGGACCGCCTTGACCTCAATTTTCCTGGAAAAAGCTTTAGGCGAGAATTGAACAACAGCATTTGTTGCCCCCACAATAAGCTCCATTCTTTGAATATGCATGTCACGAAACTTCTTGGTTCGCTTCTTGTAGATTTTTGCATTCTATAAGCTTCTTGACGAAACTTATCCATCTCATTCAACTGAAGTAACTGATGTTCACCCGCTGCTTGCAGATCCAGATTCAACCTTCAAAGTGCCCAATATGCTCGATGTTCCAACTCTACTGGTAAGTGGCATGCTTTCCTAAATACTAATCGGTATGGTGACATTCCTATTGGTGTTTTAAATAATGTTCTGTAGGCCTACAAGGCATCACCTAACTTCTTGGACCAGTCTTTCCTCAAAGAATTCACCGTGACCTCAAGTATTCTCTTCAATTCTCTATTAGAAACTTCAACGTGCCCGCTGGTCTGAGGATGATATGGGGTTGCTATGCCGTGTTTGACTTCATTATTACTCAGTAACTGCTCAAACTGGCAATTACAGAAGTGTTTGCCCCCGTCACTGATGATAGCCATAGGTGTGCCATAACGAGTGAAAATGTGCTTATTGAGGAATCCAATCACCACTTTTGCATCGTTAGTAGGCAATGCCACTGCTATGTCAACCGCTCAAGTATGTATTGATTGGAGAATGACAATGGGAATGGTCCCATGAAGTCAATCCCCCAGACATCAAACAACTCCAATTCTAGAATACTTGTCAGGGGCATTTCATTCTTCCTTGAGATATTCCTTGTGCGTTGACACCGATCACATCTCTTTACAAATTCAAAGGCATCCATAAACAATGTAGGCCAATAAAACCCCAATTGTAAGCCCCTTGGATGCTGTCTTGGAAGCCCCAAAGTGTCCTGCATACGCTGATGAATGGCAATGCTCCAAATCTGATGCACTTCAGGCACGCATTGTCAAATAATTTGATCTGCCCCGTGGCTATAGAGGACTGGATCTTTGCAATAGAAGTATTTCAACTATGCAAAAAACTTCTTCATCTGATGAGCTGAATAATCTGGTGGGAAAATGGACTTGGCCAAGAAGTTGACAATATTAGCATACCACGGTGCTGTCTCCACACTGAGGATTTGTTCATCTGGAAAAATCTCGTTTATATCCACTAACTCATCTAGTTGACTAAACTCCAACCGAGATATATGGTCTGCTACCAGGTTTTCACTACATTTTTAAACCTTGATTTCTATGTTGAACTCTTGTAACAATAATATCCAGCGAATCAATCTCGGTTTGGCGTCTTTCTTCATCATCAAATACTTCAGTGTCGTACGATCTGCGTAGACAACGATTTTTGGCCAACCAAGTAAGGACTGAATTTATCAAATTTATACATGACCGTCAATAACTCCTTCTGTGTGGTTGTATAATTCAGTTGTGTATCATTTAAAGTTTTGCTGTCGTAGTATATCACATGAAAAGATTTTGTTTCTTCGATGTCTCAATACCACTCCCACAACGTAATCACTAGCATTACACATCAATTCAAACGGTAATTCCCAATTCGGTAGGACTACCACTGGAACTAAAGTAAGCTTCTCCTTTATGGTGTGAAAAACGATCAAACACTTATCATCGAAGTTAAATGGGTTGTCCTTCATCAACAAATTGCATAATGGCTTAGTAATCTTCGAAAAATCCTTAATGAAAATCAGCATGACCTAGGAAGCTATGAACACCCTTAACAGAAGTTGGCGGCGGTAATTTCTCAATAACTTGGATTTTTGCCGTGTCCACTTCAATTCCTTTTGCTGAAACCTGATGTCCTAAGACAATGCTCTTGTAATACTCCGAAATTTTATGATCGTTTAGGTTGCTCATTTAATTTTTTTGGATAGTAATTTAACTTTTCAAATTTTTATATGGCCAAATTATTAGTGATTGCCTCGTGGCATTATTTGGTGATTGAGAGTTAGAATAATATGTTAGTTAATTAAATGTTTAGAATACAATGTTAGTTAATTGTTTAGAATACAATGTTAGTTAATTAAAAGGTTTGGCATGCATATTAAATTGTAATGGTGCAAGCATGATGTGTTAAGCAAGTTGGAGGTGGTTAAATATTAAGCAAGCATGAGGTGTTGGTATAAACCATGAGCTGGTTACAATTGAAGCCAATGCATGGAGAAAAATGAATCAAATGGCTACGTGGAAAGCATGGCAATTTATTTGGTAATTAGTCACCCTTTATCACCTTGCTTAGTCATATGTTTCTTGCCTTTAAATACTTGGGAAAGGTTACTGCAAATGGCACATAAAAATCAGAATATTTCTTGCAAATAATAGAAAGATAGGATACGTGAAAAAGGAAAACGAAGGCTAGCATTTTCGAGTACAATTTTCAACCCCAAGTGTTAAGGTAAGATACTTTCTATGTTCAAGTAGTAGGATTTCATGGTAATATTTATGCTTAAGCTATGCATGAGAACCATGATATGAAAGTGTGGACAAGTCCACAAAGTTAGATATCTATTTATGTCTTAGGACAAGTCCGAAAGGCACCGGCAAGCCGGAATATGCAAGTATGTGGTTGAATGCTTTCTTTTGTGTAGTATTAACATGTTAAATCCGAGCATGGTATCTTACTGAGTATTATTTATACTCATAGTATGTTATACTAAATTTTCAGATCCATGATCGTTGAGTTGAGTTGGTGGAAGTTGGTCGGCCTACTCGATGATGGGACAAAGTTATTTTGTATCTAAACTTCCTTCCCATATGTTTTGTTCAGAGACTGCCTTCCTTATGTTTTGTTTATGATGGTATTTATTATAAGCATGTATAAGACATGAGGTACTATGGTACTAGAAGTAAACTTTTTTAATCATATCTTTCATGTTATGCTAAGAAGCATGCTTATAGTTGTTTTTCCTACGACGCTAAACAGGGCAGAAGCTGGACAGTTTTTAGCGTCAGTTCAAAATGCTATTTCTAACTCTATAAACACCTATTTGAGACTCTAAAAATACTCCCACGTTCCTCTTTGAGTTGTCTTTATATGAGCACAAGAATCACTCAATTTGGATCTCTGTACCCTGAGAGATAAATTTTTAAGTGTTGAAAGGTCGAAATCTGAAATTTCTGTGCAACACCTCACTGTTTTTAATGAGACGTCCATATCATGTGATCTTGAAAACTCTCCATATTTTAAACTGGGAAACTATGTGGAAATATCTTTCAGATGCCACCAGTTTCATAGGAAACGGAGTTTGGGTGAATTTTATAAAAATGTTTGAACCGGCTGCCCAAACTAGCCGTAACAGCACAAAGTCCATGTATGTAAAGAAATCTTTCCAGTCGGTATACACTTTTTCTGGCCATTAAACTTCATAAAGATCTTTTACTACAAATTATAAATAGGTTCCCAGAATGCATTACCTTTTATTTAAAAATTTTTACATGTAATTAAAGTGAAAGTTATTACGTTTAGCGTGACACTCGAAGTTTAAATTCGGGGTGTTACAGCTCTTCTGCACCATGAAATGACATTTCTCCCAATTCAGCAATAGATTTGTTTCCCTACATCTCTGTAAGACCAAGTTCAAGTGTTTTAAGCAGTCATCGAACGAAAACCCAAACACAGAGAAGTCATCCATGAACACTTCTATGAACCTCTCAACCATGTCGAAAAATATAGCCATCATGCATATCTGAAATGTGGTTGGAGTGTTGCATAACCCAAAAGGCATCCTACGGTAAGCAAAGGTACCGTAGGGACATGTGAATGTGGTACTTTCCTAGTTATCTGGCGCTACTGGTATCTGATTGTAACCTGAATACCTATCAAGAAAATAGTAGTGTGAACGGCCTGCCAACCTCTCCAACATCTAATCGATGAACGTGAAAGGAAAATGATCATTTCTTGTAGCTATATTGAGTCTGCGGTAGTCAATGCAAACCCTCCATCTCGTAACTTTTCTGGTAGGAATAAGCTCATTCTTCTCATTAGGTATGATTGTGATTCCCCCTTCTTCGGTACAACTTGAACTGGACTGATCTATGCGATATCTGATGTAGGATAGATAACGCCCATATCTAAGAGCTTCAATACCTCGACTTGGACCACTTCTTTCATATTTTGATTTAACATCCGCTGACTCTCCACACCGAGTGAAAAATTCTCCTCCATGAGAATCTTATGCATACACAACAAATGGCTGATCCCTTTAATATCTACGATGGTATATCATATTGTTGTTTTGTGCTTCCTGAGTACCCGAAGTAATTTTTCTTCCTCCACCTCGCCGATTATGTTTGAGATAATCATTGGAAGAGTGTATGATTCTCCCAAATAAGCATATCTGAGATGTGGTGGCAATTGTTTGAGCTCCAGTTTAGACGGCTGTTGAATGAATGGTATAGGCTTTTTGATCCCCTGTTCCAAGTTCTTCAAAGTTGGGTAAGTGCTGTTTTCAAAAATATGGTAGGTTGGTAACCATAAATTGGGCACAAGTCTCAATCTCATGTGAATCTGAATTTGTTGATTGAGAATGAGCGATACATGCCTCATATGCATCTGAATGACGTTGAAGTATAAATGTATCATGCACCACCTTGTCAATGACATCAGTTTTGAAACAGCTATTTGCCTATGAAGGAAACTACATTGCTTTGAAAACGTTGAAGGATATATGCTCTTTACCCAGCCTCGAAATTAGCCGCCTCTTCTGAACATCAATCAATACTCTACCCGTGGCCAAAAATGGTCTACCTAGTATTGGTGGAACATCATTGTCCTCTTCCATATCCAATATGAGAAAATCAGCAGGGAATATGAATTTTCCACCTTGATTAGCACACCTTCTATGATTCTCCTTGGATGTGTCAAAGATCGGTAGGCCAGTTGCAATGTAACTGTGGTTGCTTTAGCTTTTCCTAGTCTAAGTTTCTTGAAAATAGATAAGGACATTAAATTAATATTGGCACCAAGATCACACAACGCTTTATAAAAATAGATTTCACCAATAGTACATGGTATAGTAAAACTCCCTGGATCCTTTAGTTTTGGTGGAAGCTTTTTCTGAATTCTAGTACTGACTTCTTCAGTCAACATCACTGTATCATAATCCTCAAACTTATGTTTGTTTGATAGAATGTTCTTCAAGAATTTGGCGTAGCTCGACATTTGGAAGAGTGCATCAGCTAGTGGGATGTTTATATGGAGCTTTTTGAACACTTCAAGAAATTTTTTGTATTGCTTCTCCATCCTTTGCTTCATCAAACATTGTGGGGATAGAATTGGTAGCTCATAGGGATTTATCGAATTATCTGGCACTTGTTGTGATTTTTATGGACTTTATCTTACCGATGTCTTCTTGGTATTGTCAACCTGCTTCTCATTCTCTTCTTCAGAAGACTCCACTTGTTCTTCATTTGTACCCGATCTCTTGAGATGTATCTCAGGTAGCTGAACTCCACTTCGTGTAGTAATGACTTGAACATGCTCCATAGGATTTACTTCTGTGTTGCTCGACAATGTACTAGGCACTCTTTCTGTCATAGAAAGAGCTAACTATCCCATTTGAGTATCCAGATTCTTAATAGTCGTGCCCTAATTTTGGAAGTTTGTTTCAGTCTTATGAATTGATTTGTGGTTTCCATATATCTATTGGTCTTCTCCATAAGTTTTGCAAACATGTCTTCCAACTAAGATTTCTTCTCCTACTAGAATTTCATTGGAGCCCGGTTGTGATTTTGATTGTAATTTTGGTTTCCACCCCAAGAGAAGTTTGGATGGTTTTTTCATCTCGAGTTATATGTTTCGAAATGAGGGTCGTTGTGCTGACATTGACCCTATTGAACAAAGTCCACTTGTTCCATTCTTTGTGTAAAGATATGACATTCAGCTGTGCCATCTTATGAAATAAGGAGTCAATCTTCGCAGACAATACCGAGTAAGTATCTACCCCATACCCTTCAGCTGCTTTCTTTGGACCCACTCGATCTGAAGTCTACATGGTTGAAGTATTAGCCATTCTCTCGAAAAATTCCCAAGCTCCATCGATTGACCTCGTGGTTAGGGATCCATTTGATAATGAATCTACCATGCTTCTAAAAGTCGAAAGTAATCCTACATAGAAAAATCTTATATGTGTTATCTTGTCGAACCCGTGTTGAGGACACTTCCGTAGTATGTTTTTGAACCTATTCCAAACCTCATCAAAGGATTCAGGTTCAGTTTGGCTAAATATTGATAATTCGTGCCTTAGTTTTGCCACTTTGGTCGATGAGAAGAATTTGGTGTAGAATTTATGAGCCAAGTCGTCCCAATCCAGCCACTCAAGTGCTTTATCCCGAAGAGTGTGCAGAAACAACCTCAGTCTGATTGCATCTTCTGATATCCCCTGGTATTTGAAATGTTGACACATATCCAAGAAACAGGATACATGTGTATGGATTCTCGTTGGTTATTCCGTAGAATTGATGTCCATTCTGAAAGAGTTGGATGACATTTGTCTTTAGCTGAAAATTTGATTGTTTGAATGCTCGATAAATAATGCTAAATTGGCTTTGAATGACGAACGGTGACAAAAAATCCTCAAGCAAAGCATTCACATCATATTGTCCTTCTGCATTGGCTGGAGCTATAGGTTCTACAATCGGTTCCAGTTGTTGATCAGTCATTTGTATTTGTCCTTGATCGACATGATGTACTGCTCTCGCTATCCTCTGTCTTCAATGAAAAGTCCGTTCAATCTCCAAATAAGTTGGAAATAATTCACTATCAACTGATTTTTGCATGCAAGACCTGAAGAAGCGAAAAGTAGTAGCACTTAGCTCAGCCTAAGCGAATAAACTTAATAGAAAATAAAAAAAAACAGGTTGGAATTAGTGTCTAAAAAATAAAAATCAAATTAAAACTCAATTCTCGACAACAGCGTCAAAAACTTGTTCACGAAAATATGTTTCGAATTAAAATTACCGCAAGTGCACGATTCGTTGACAAGTAATAAACTAGAAATCTTATAATTTTGAGTACTGTAATTTTGAGTACTGTAAGTCACGAATCATCTGAAGGGTCGTTGGGGTGAGAAATAGATACATTTACCTACTACATAAACACATTAAGAGGTTGCAGTTAGGGGGAGCACGTGCATATTTGTTTGAGTTCAATTTCGCTAAATTTAGTTTTTGATGTTTTTACAGTGTCAATATTTCGTTTTGGTATGTTGGGTTGTATTGATACTGTGTCTTAGTTTAGTTTGTGATTTGAAACTGAAAAATATGCTACATGAGTTACAATTGTTTACAATTGCTTAAATGACACCTATAATTGAACTGTTTGAATTGTGATTATCTTTGATCATGTTTTCCACACATTTTACACTAGTATTTGAGTTGTCTATTTTAGGAAACAAGTACTGCAAAGTTCTTTCAAGACAGTCTGTAGTTTAGGTTGTGTCATTGTTTTGAGTCTGTAACTTTTACTTTATTACTGCATTGATATAGATTAGTGTTTTATCACAGAATGCCAAATGGGGAGTTGGTTAGGTTTTAGTTGATTTTGTAATTGAAAAATTTTGTTAACAAAAGAACTTAAATTGATAGAGTGTAAAAGTTCAAGGATTAATATGCAAATTGTTTAAAAGTTAGTTAAATAGGTCTAGGGTTTCTAGTTTGGAACAAGGAGGAAAATTGCACGAATTTTCGCTAAACTGTCTCCAAGGGTTGGCTCGAGCTACAAAACAGAAACTGCATCGCTAGACTGTAGTCCCTCCTTCGCTTGAGGGATAGGGTTATACGATAATATTTTATTTCGCGTTTTAAAGGTTTTTTTCCCAACCCATCTGTTTTCTACCCTACCTACAAATATTCTAAAGACACAGAATGAGCTTTCTTAAGGTTGAACATTGAACAAACATTGTCTATCATATTCATTTCATCTTTGAAACTTTCAACATTCATGTTTCTTTTATATAGTCCAAATCACTTCTTCACACACATCTGTAAGAGTTGTTGAAGATCGAGGAAGGTAAATGGAGTTCCAATTGGTAAAGAACAGGCTGTTCTTCGGGTTCAACGGGAGATAAACAATTCCACAAAACTAAAAGTTGCTGCATGAGGGCAGAATCTAGAATTGCAGCTGGAATTGGTGCAGAAGCATAGAATTCAGGATAGCTATCGAAATTGCAGTCAGGAAATCAAATAGTACGTGTCATCGTCTAATCTGGTGTAATGTAAGTCACGAATCGTTTATAGTGGATTATTGACTGGTAAAGTGCCCGGAGTTGTACCTAATTGGGGTTTCTCCGTAATCATTCTTGTGCTTTTACTACGTACAGATTATATGAACTGCGGTATTTAAACATATGATTAAATTGACTTGATTGAATAATCATCTAGAAATAATTAATTGGTGACTTGTTGCTAATTAATTAATTTTTTAAATTCCGCATATAATACCTATTCACCCCATTTAGGTATTGTCAGGGTCAAATTGTGTAAATTTCAGGTCCATATTGCCTTGAACCTTTGACAGCTGCACAATTATATCAAGCATAAAACTTTGGCAGAACGAAGGACTTTTTCACTACATATATATCCCAGGATTCACGTCCATCATTGGATTGACAAGTAGAGTTTATCATTCCCAATATGTTGGAAACTATTATATCATGAAAAACAGGCGGTCTCTGTTTGTTTTTTAGCTTACTTTAAATGGGTTTATTGAATCTCAAATATCTTAAGTTGCAAAATGAGAGACTCCATTGTAAATATGATAAAATCAGTTCCTGTTTTCCAAAGCAGTTTTTCATTTCTCTATTTTTTAAAGTCTTCATAGGATCCTTCAAATTTGCAACAGGCAGTTCTATAATGCTCGGACTCGGGTAGGTACTTCCCTTTTGGGTCGATTGTGGGCGAAGGGGATTCGAACCTCGACCACGTGCTCTAATCCTCCGAGCTTACGAGTACATATCTAAGTGTCGGATCTTTTATTTTCTAAAATGTAGAATACGGGGATATGACTAAAAAAGTCCAAGTTTCAGACACGATACTGGGTACGTCATTCAAATTTCAATTTTTTTACTAATATATGTGATTTTGAATAAACCAAAATTAATTATTCACAAAGAAAGAAATGAGTATTGAATAAGAGGTTAAAACGAATGAAAGCGCTCCTGAAAGTGCAACCAGAGCAAATCTAAAATAAAAACGCTCCCGAAAGTGCAACCAATATAAACACAAATTTGGTAGCTTTGTGCTTTTCCTCGCCATATCTCGCTCCATTTATTATCTCCCAGAATTCAGCTGCATCAACAACTCCTCCCAATGAATTACCATACATTTCAGTGTATCTTTTGTTGAAGATATGAAAAGAATATCTCTATGATATTTTTCCAATAGTGTAGGATTATTTTTTTCATATCTTTAACAAAGATGAGATTACCTATGGGAAAGTTGATGGACCAACTAGTGAGTTATGAGCATGAACCAAAGTTTTGCTCGACATGCAAGATGTTTGGACACAATACACTTGGATGCAATCTTACAAAATAGGCTACATGAGCTAAGGAAAATCCTAGCATGGTCAATGGTCCAAAAAAAACCTGTTGTTGCTGAAGAAGATTAGAATACAGGCACCCATGTGGAACAGCCAACTGGTTCAAGCATCATTAGCTTGGATAAAGGGGTAATGGAGGGTGCGCAACAGGGAGACGAGTAAGAAGCTCCATTCATTGAAGTCTCCAAACATCAGAAAACATAAGAGCAACATGAAGACATGGAACGATTTCATCATCATCAAACTAGGGCTACAGATTGTTAAGGCCCCAATTTGAAGGCAGCTTGTACTGAAAAGCTCAAAGGGAAGCTCGATGAGCAACAAATCAAAACAACCAAAAAAGATAAAAAGGAGACTCCCTTCATATATCTTCAAGAAGCTAGCAATGTGATTCGACACTTCATGTTCTCTATCAACCGGAGTTGTAATATTTAATTTACGTCGAGTCTCTTGCTTTGGGTCATTAAACCTATTGTAATGTTTGTTTTATAAACCCAGGCATACCCGAGCTAGTTGTACTCAATTTTTGATCTGTACATATATTTGCCCGATGAAAAAAAAAAAAAAAAGAATCGTCTCAACTCGACTCTTAAACACAACTTATAAATGCGTTTCCACTAAACCAGACTACCGACACGATTTTTTGTAGGTAATAAAATGCGACTTTTATGTGTTCCATACATGTAAAAGAATATAAAAAAAATCCCGTCGAATTTAGGTCTGTATATGAATTGTGTTTACATCTACTTTGTTATACACTGTAAATCGCCATATTTGATCTCTCACACACAGTGTGAAAGATGTTGAAGATATGAAAAGAATAATCTATCTTCAACAATCTTGACTGACTGACCAACTCCAAAGAAGCATCGACTTCCACTATCTCTTGCATACGAAGGTCAACCTTTCGTTGACGTGAGTTGTCAGTAGATATTGGTTTTTTCCAACTTTGGATGCAATCTTCCCCCAAGCATTTGGATTCCAACAATCCAATGGCAGTCCCGATTAGGGCTGGACATTATCCGATTCGGTTTGATTCTCTTCAGAATCGAACTGATCCAAAACTTTCGAATATTTAATAAATAGAACCATCGGGTCCAAATATAATTATGGAACCGTTCGAGCTCGGGTTCGGCTCGGTTCCGTACCATAATTAAATTTTTTAACATTTACAACACTACATAAATATAACTAATAATATGTTCATTCGTAACTATTACAAATTAACGTAGCCCAATTTAAAAACATGTAAATAACAATCTGTCCAATAACATTAATTCAATATATAAAAATACCAAAAAGTAAATATTAATACTAAATATTAATTGGGTCAAAAAATTCAAACAAAAAATTAAATTTACCTATTTAATTTGCTAATTTGTTTAAAAAAATTAAAAAAAAATTAATTAATTCAATATAAAAAATTTAAAAAATATATTTAAATTCGATTCTTCACCTAGAACCGAGAACCGAACCAAATCCATCGGTTTTCGATTTAGATACCCGTTCGGGTATTTAATTTATGAAGAACCGCTCGATTCGATTCGGGAACTTTTGTCCGGCCCTAGTCCCGATAAAGTTATCAAAACCAACATAGCACTAATCTCCCTGTAATCGAACTCGAAACATCGATGCATGACTTTCAACATCAAAGGGTGTAAACCCTGATATACATTTAACAAAACCCTCATTAGAATAACTTATTTTCAATTTTGATTAATAAAAATAATGATACCTTTTAAAACAAACTTATTTATAAGTGAACTTTTCAAGTTTAGCCGAACATGATTAAAAACCTGAAAGATAAACTCACAGCTCTTGCAGTATCTGCTTTTAATCTTTCCAAGACAAGATTGAAAGCAGAAAAGCAGAAATCTTACACAAACAAACATGTATAATTACTCATTTCTACAATACAAACCATTCACATTACAAAACCTTTCATAATCTAACAAATAAACAAGTATAAACTCTTAACCAACTTTTGATTAAAAACTACATTATAATCTCCACTATAATTGACATAATATTGCACAGAACAAACTTTTACAAGGCACAAACTTGGAGAAAGTCAAACACAAGAAGCTATTACACAGGTATAACATCCATCTTAGACGTATCTTCACACCTCAGAACAATTCCCTCGAGACTAGCGGGAAATATACATTTAGTCCACTGGCATCCCGTTGCGAAAGGCTCTGCGGGAGGAACTAACATAAGCACATTTTCGTTTCTCTGAACAACTCCCATTACACTAACTGTGCTTCCTTCTTTGATATAACTATCATACCAAAAATGAATTCAGAAAGTTAGAATGCATCTCCAATCTAACCATGCATGTCGTTTGCAGAGTTTCAGGTCCCTTTCTTTATTATAATAAGTTCGTGTCAATTCACCTTCTTATCAGAATTTAGGGCGGGCTTTTTCAAAGTCGAGCAAGAGACAAAGTTCCATGTAGCGTGAATGAGACCGTGTCTTGCTAAAAGCTTCAAAAGGGTAAAAAGTATTTTTTTATTTTTTTTGAAAAGTAAATTAAGCTCCTATTTGACTCCCATTCTTTCAAAACTCTTTTTTCTACGTACTCATTTTCAATCATACATTCACACAATAAAATATTCTACACATAAACCCAAAACTTTTCTCTACTTTTTAACCACACATTCTCCAAAATTTCACTCTTCAAAACAATATTTTTCCAAAAAATTGGCCACCAAACATGGGCTAAGACTTAAACGTGCTTTAACATGTCCAAAGGGGAGGGGCCAAAGAAAAAACCTACCCTTCCTTCAATTGCATGACACGGTCATCACTTGAAAGATTCCTCTCCCCCAACCATCTGACAAATTCTGGCGTCAACTCTTTATTCAGTGGATCGACTTCAATGACAAGGGATTCATCGACATATGGAGTCACCCGTGCACCATAGCCAGTTTTAACCAGTGCCCTTAGTCCAGACTGAAAATCAGAAATGTAGAAGTCGACAGCATGCTTCTGCATGGAGTATGGACAAAAACTCTAGTCAAGCACCATGAAATTATCACAGTTTCAAAATAAATCACAATCCCTGGAAACATTTGCTCTTACCCTCAAGCACATAACATATGATAAAGATATAAAAAGTAACAAATATTATAGAGATTAACAATTTTGTCATTCTCTTTTGCATATACACTTCTCATTTTTACCCCCTTAATATTTTTTTATTTTTCTTTGAAGGATTTGTGATATTATAGTTCTGGATCTTTCTTGCGTATGGAAAAGGTTGAAGTGAAGCAAAATGCAGGTTTCCTGCATCTCCTTTTTAACATCGAATACTTTGTTTCACCAACTTTTAAAAACTCACAAAAATATTTTCAACGACAACAGTTCTTTAAATGGTTGCACAAGTAACAAAATTTAGTACTCACTTCCGATGATCTAATTCCCCATGTAAAACGACGGTGTGTAGGATTTGCAGCCTTAGAATCCCATCCTCGGTACTCGTATAAACTGGTAGATGTGTAGACACATCTAGAAACTCTTTGAAAGGATGATTCAAGGGGCACATTTCCACAGGTCACCACCTTCCACAATATAATCAATCGTCAAATAAGAAAACTTGAGTAAAAAAGAATTTTAAATGCAAAATTTACTGTAACAAAACTAGCAAATCGCACACCAACTATACAGTAACACAGCGAGTTCAAATTTCATCTAGATCAATTTTCCATCCACACGTAATATACCATAAACACCTCACAAATATCCATTTTAGAGTAGCTGTTGCTGAAGTGAACCCTTAACTTGTGACTTGCATTCTCGATCAGTGTTCTCTCTTCCCACATTTAAAAACAAAAAAACTCAGAATAAAGGGCAAGACCAAATATTCCCCTGTGGTTTTGCTAAGTTGTACAGAAATAGGTTATTAACTCCCTTGCAATTTTCAGATTCCAACAGATTAGTCAAGTAATCCAGATAACAGGCTAAATTTTGATCTTAAATGACATAAGTACCCCTCTACATGCAAAACTTTTTCCATAGGGGTAATCAGCAACTTCATGAAACCACATGGGGTTAAAATGCTTTTTACCAAAAGTAAAAGGAAGTGGAATAACAAAAATCCGGGAGGAAAAGACTACAACTTACTGGGTGAGGCATTGTATTTTACAGGATTATGTGATCACTTAGATTTGATACGGACATTTAAGAGCAAGTTATAGATACAAGTGTTGAAAAGTTCAAAAACTACGACGTTTCTTCTTTCATGGATGGATGTTCTAGTTAACGGACCGTGTGTAATAAACACGTCAGTCAATCACAACATCTGCATCTCACAATTATGGTATTCAAGGTTGGCGCATTATAGCTAGAAATTAAACCCCTTACTGGACCAAAAATCAATAGAATATATGGGATCACATATTCAATAAAGTACATACCCCGGAAACCTTGACATATTGCCCATTTTTGGCAGTTCTCAATTCAGCATCTGGATAACGGGAAATGTATCCAATGATAGCTTTTCTTCCCCAACAAGAATTCCATACAAATAAGGCCAAAACGATGCAGAATAGAACCACGACGACAATGAGGAGAATAGGATTGTGCACAGCACCAAAAATAAACCCCCCAGCAATGAATCCCATTACGAAAAGTAAAATCATTGCCCACAATATAAGTTTTGGGAGATTCCTTTTGAAGGAATAGTCATCATCTTGACCAAGAGTTGTCACAGCCTGGTTGTTAGCAACTGAAGAACCACGTAGCTTGATCGATCCCGCTGAGTCCAAAGGACCAGAAACCTTTCTTGGGGCCCCAGATGAGTTCAGTGGACCAGATGTAATGGGTCCAGATGTGATGAGACCTGTTGCAGGAAGATTTAGAGGTTGAGGACCTGAGTTTTGGCGGGCATTAGGCGTCACTCCCCCAGATTGAGGGCTGGAGGACTTTTTAATAGGTTCTCCATGTTTATTAAGTGGCCCAGAATTTGATTTCTTCATTGACGTCGAACCAGATACCCCCATGGAAGATACAGGACCCGAGGTAGAATAACTGGACCTGGCTGCAGCATTGGGGTTAATAGGTCCAGAATGAGAAGCGGCACCGGCAAAAGATCCTGACCTTGGAGCATTGGATATAGGTCCAGATTTCCTAGACTTTGAGCCATCAACAGGAATATCAAACATCTTTCCGAGCTCACCCGACTTCTTGATGTCCCCACCAGTGTAGGGCATGGCCGACGAGCTCATTGTTGGCATTCTTTCCTTTGGCTGTTCCGGGCGGCCCGATACATAAAGACCATTGCTGAGCTGATGAGATTGGAATCGAGAACCCATCAAGTTCACTTATACAGCGATTGTAGCAGCACAAGCTATTGATGCCACTTCAATTATATCGGCGTCTAAATAGTATGCCTCTAAGAGATAAACAAATGCCATCAATCAAACAAGTGTTTAATAAGGCCAAAGATCATTTCAAATCTCTCATAATAATAACTAGAAGAACTGGAAAAGAGACGCATAGCAACGCAATCATAGAAAACAATGTTGCATTCATTCATGTTATAAACAAAGGGTGGACCAAAGAATTTGAAATGTCATGATGAGCAAAATCAAGGAAAAGAAGGAAAAATAATTGCCTCAAAGCATGTGCGTGTGCGTGTGTGTGTGAGAGAGATAGAGAGAGAGAGAGAGAGCGCGACTGAAAATGTGTAGCGCATCAAAAACATATGGAAACACAAATTATGAACACCATTAACATACAAAATTCCTAAGAACATGAAGTCAGATGCAAGGAATCTGGATTTACCAATAGAGAGAGAGGGTTGAGGGTTAGAAATATACAACCGAAGACTACAGGTAACAAAGTAGTATCAACATCGCTTCCCACCATATAATTGTGAAATCTTTACAAAACAGTTGATCGAAAAGTTGAAGAAGAATATACTTCTAGACAGGGACGTGCTCGGCAAGATCCGAATATGGTGTGCCAAATAAGCAGAATAAGATGCACTCCTGGGAAGACAAAAACTACCTACTATGACTTCATAAAACCAAAGAATGTTCCAAAAACTGATGATGTATCAATAAATACAAGTAATGAATCTGTGTCAGCTGCACATGGGCTGTTCCTCAATAACCACGGAAAAACAACAGAACTTTTTTAAAATACAATTTCATTTTATTTTCAGTTTCTCCAAATGCTTCGGTAAGGACACAAAACCAGAACCCAAAACCCCAGAAAACAAGGAATAGAAGCGAACATGATGAAATACAAATATCTGCAGAATTTAACTTCAAATATGCCTAAAAAGTACAAATTCACTGAATTTCAGAAATCTCAAAATCTTTAAACTAAAATTAACTCAGATTCTATTGTTTTTCATCACTGAAAATCAAGAAATCTGGACCAAGATTTCAGTTTCTTTTGATGGAATCAGAACCGTCAATCTTTAAACAGATACCCACTTAACCCAACTTTACTAAACAAGTACCTAAAAAGAACAAAATCCAAAAACTAATTATCAATGCTCAAAAGTAAAGAAAAAAAGGGTTATCCATTTCACCATTTCTAGCCCAAAAAACCCCCCAAGAGAACATAAAATAACAGTCATTTGGGAGTAGCTCTCAGATTATAGCAGGAAATAAAGAGAATGGAAGGGGCAAAATGGGCAGAATAAGAAGAAAAACAGTAAAAAAAGAAGATTTTTTTCTCCAACATACATATTTAGTAGCAGTACCTGAAGTTGAAATCTGAAAGTGTTTCTGGGAACATGTTGATATTGATATGTGAGGTAGCAGTGCAAGTATATGTGTGTATTTGATATTAAAAAGAAGGGGTAGTTGTTAAACAGGATTTTGGTGCGATCCCATCGTTATATTTCTACCGCTGTACTCTCTCTCTCTCTCTAAAATATTTTGTTTCTTTCTCTAAATTCTTGGCCTCAGAGTCTTGAGAGAGCCGCAACGACTGATGGGTTGTCTGGTCCGGCAATAAAAACTGAAAAACCTCTTCAAACAAAGATTAGAAGTTTAGAACAGAAAATTAATTACTATAAAAAAATTACTTTCCTGCGTGCGAGCAATAATGATAGCAGAGAGAGATGTAAAGGTAAAAACCCACCTCCACTCTTTCTCTTTACTGTGTAGAATTTTTTTTCTTGTAATTTAGTCCTGGAACTTTCTGAGAATCATAAATTTGACCTCAACTGATTATGACATTTTTCTCAACACTATTCAAAGTTGAACGGTATCAACTGATTATGACATTTTTCTCAACCTTAAATTTGCACTCACATTATTATGAAATATTTTATAAATACTGTAAAAATAATATTTGAATGTGTATTAATGAATATATACGTGACAATGAATGATAAATTATTTATTTAATTTTCAATTAAGTAAAACAGACCCTGTTTGAAACTCATTTTGTGTAGAATAGAAATTTTGGAATAGTGATTGATGTGAGAATGTAGTGGAAAAGTGATTAAAAGTTTTTGATTTGTGTGTAATATTATTTTATTTGGAGAATGTGTGGTTGAAATGAAAAATGAGAAATTAATGGGTGTCAAACGGGAGCCGAATGTTAATTAGCATATGTGGACGTGAATAACGAAATGCAATTTTGAATGTGAAATTCTAATTAACTTCTAATTAGAATTAATAACACTGAAATATATGAATGAAGATGAGTGTTAATTATATGAATGTAAATGTTAATTAATTAAGAACTAATTCGTACATTAGTGAAAGCACATATGTGATGAATATGTCAAATGTACATGTACATTGATGATAACTAAATTTTTAAATAAATTAAATAGTATTAAAAACGGAAAGTGATATATTATTGAAATAATTGAATTATAATAGGGTTAAAATCGTTCAAAAAATAATTCTTACTTGATGTGATATTTAATATAAAGATAGGAAAATGCTTCTTGTATATGTACCATCTACATTTGTGTGATAGTCGGATTTGACTCAACCAACTTTGAGGCCTTAGCTAAAAAAAACTTGGATTGTTTTACGGTGAATAATATTCTTTCATAAAAAAAAAAGTAAGTAATATTGAATTTTCAACTAAATTCTAATGCACGAGATACAACTTATCATTCAAAAAGGAATAATGTTATGTGTTATTAGGTGATAGGTTAAATGAAAAAAAAAAAATATATATATATATATATATATATATATTATGTATACTTATTTTCAATTACACGTTCACATAAAAAAAATAAAACTTTTACACATAAACTCAAAATATTTTTCTACTTTTTAACCAAACATTCTCCCAAAATTTACTATTCAAAATTTTGTTTTTGCCGAATAAGACGGTGAAACAAAGGCTAAATGACTCATTTAATTGTACTCATCATTCAATATCGTATTAGGGCTACATAAAGTGGGGTTATAGTCCTAGTCAATCTAAATAGCATTACTCTTCAAAAAGAGCTAAGCAAACTACTTACAATCAAATTTTCCAATTCCATCATGAATTTGCTGTTGTACATAAAAATAAAGTTTTAACCTTTCAATATTTAAACCATTTGATTTTTTGTTTTCTGATTTAATTATCAGCTTTAACACAAATTAAAAACATCATAATTCATATTATGACTTATATTTTAATGGTTTAATTGTGGGGGGTTGATACTCACTTATAAGAGGTGGTAATATCTCATTAAAATATCTTTCTATATATAAAAAGTAGCTATTAAACGGAATATGTTGGTTTAACGGGAAAACTAACGGAATTTCTTGATTTAACGAAAAAACTAACGGAATTTCTTGTTTTAACGGAAAATCTTTTCTCACCACCCATTACTTTCAAAATTATAATTAAATAATAATAAAAATAAATTAGCTTTTGATAATTCCTTCAAACTAAAATATCTTGGAGCTAACTTATCCGAATCGACTTTTTCTCGAATCTGATTTATGTATCTAATTACGATTTATCCAACGAAACCAATATTCATATATTTACGATAACTCCATCAATATCTAAATATTTGACACAAATAAAATATAATTTGATAAATGTATCATTTAGTCCCTAACTTTCAAAATATTAAAATATAGTATATAAAAATTGAATTATATTTTATGAAAATTTTCGGGGTATTACATTCTCACCCCCTTAAAATATTTTCGTTTTCGAAAATTTACTCGTCACTTACCAATACTAAGTCTAAGACATGATATACATATATTATCGTAATACATATCATACTTTAACGATAGAATGAATTGCATTATTACTTAAAAAAGAGTAAAGACTTAAGTCATGCAAAACGTTTAAGCCTATGTTTGTTTCTCATTAAAAACTCATAAAAATAAAAAAATATGACCGTTATCCATCACATCAATCTATCAATTTTGAATTTCTATCTCTTGTGTGGGGTCCAATAACGGTTATATTTTTCATTCTCATTCTACATTAATGAGAATCAAACGGAGTTTAAGTAAACTCATCTTCTTACCCCTTAACATATCTTGAGTTTTTTTTTTTAATGATTTTGGGTTGGAGATGACAGAGAGAAGCACTTTATTTAATTATTTATCAATTACATAAACATTACGTCATTAATTATTTAATTAACCAAAAAAATTACATCTTTATTAATAACAAATTAATTCTTAAACAAAAATATTAAATATAAACTAAGCAAACGTGCATTGCACGTTGCTTGCACCTAGTAAAACTAAAATACAACAACTTGAAGTATTATTCTCTCTACAATTTAATACTACACTATTTTGGAAACTTGACGAGAGACTTGTTCTGTATCTCCCTATGGTTGTGCTCATAGAAATAATCAGCTGTGAATTATATGTGTTTTATCTTGGAACCGCATAATGCCAAAAATATCCGTGCGAAGAGGATGCAACAAGACTTTAGGACAGATTCCTTGACGTAACTCACTAAGGCTCGCATTCTAACTAACTTCTTATGTTTATATTATTGCTGAATTATATTACTTATATTTTTTAGTTACGTTAATTGATAAATATTTACACACAAATCACCAATTTTTCTAACAATTTAAAGTCGTGTTATGTCCTTTTTGTGTAAATAAAACTTCCTCGTAGATAATCATGTGTGATCTTTGGTCAATAAATGTACCTTTCTTCTTTGATACATTTGGATTTGTTTTTTGATAAGCTTAATATTAATAGTATTTTCCTTTAGCTTCCATATTTATCTTACCGTGGTGAGTGGCATCTCTCTCTCTCTGGGAAGAATGTATTTTAGAATAGTAGATTAATGAAGAATGTGTGGTTGAAAAAGAAGGAAAAGTTATTGATGTGATTAAAAATATTATTTTATTAAAAAATGTGTGGTTGAAAATGAGTAGAATAATGAAAATGAAAATTTTAATGTGACCCAAACAGGGGTCTAATTAGATTTTTACTTGGAATAATTTTGTTTTATGTGGAATTAAAATTCGATTAAATTATTGTTCATTTTTCTGAACCCCTAATTTGAACATATTATTATTATTATTATTATTGATGAAATTATGGAGGGTAATGGCAACACATTTCAGCGTCCGATATTATTCATTAATTAACAAGTCCCCCTCATTACGTAGGTGTATCTTATTGTAAAAAAAGATATCTTATTAATATAGAAAATTGGCCTCCCTCGTTTATTCATTTCTCTAGCAAGTCTGTCTTTCTGCCTATGAGGAACAGATTATTTTATGATTAAAAAAAAAAAGGTTATGTTGTGCTTCTCTTGCACCTATCCCAATTCCACTTCAACACACAAACACAATCTATTGTTGAAGATTTAATACTTGCAGTTGTTTAGCTTAGATGCAACAGGTAATGAAGCTGCTTCGACATCCCCACAAGTACAAAATTTGATTAATGTCAATATCTATACATGATTTCCATTTGAACACAAATAAAAAGTATATAGTTTGCTATATGATATCTCTTATCAAACTCAGTGAACTCAATCTACTTCCTAAATTATCAAAGGTTTTGAGCCATAAATTTATGGCTATAAATCTCATACTTGGTTAGAACTTAAGTGAGTACTTGGCATAATTCCGTGGCTCAAAGGGTACATACATTTGGTTTCAATTGAAACAACTTATAAATATGGTTAAAAGATTTAACCCTCAATAATGTGCTTAATTGATATTTTAAAAGAGGTTTAAATGTAACTCTGTGAATAATAGTGATTTTATTATTCTAATTCAATTTAGATATGTAACTCATAACTTGAGGTTATAATAACATATAATAATACTACCATCTAGTATGATCGATTCGATTTAAATTTCGAAAGCTTTAAATCTTAATAATTAAAATAATTAATTTGGCATTTAATTATTTTAAATTTTATATGAGCCATCATAATTTAAGTTATTAAAATGAATGCCGGTGAACGATGAATTCGGGCCATATTCTATATTTGCTAGAATTTCACGTTCTTTTGTGGAATATTTGATGTGCTATATATGAAAATTAGTTTATGGTCTAATTAAGTTTTGACACGGTGTTTACTTATTTGGAGTACAAAATTACAAATATTTTGTATCCAATGTTTATTTTATTACCATGAAGGCATGTTTACAGATTAATATTGTTAAACCACATTTGATACTTTATGGTTATGTTAATTCTTATTGTCTAATGTTATGCGATACATGAGCATCATTGTGTTCAATTATGTTGTCCAAGTGGGAGTGTTTAAAATACTTGGAATGTGGGGGTATTAGAATTTTTGGATGTATGTATTTTATCCATGATTGTTCATAATTATCATGAAACTAACATTTTGAGTAAAGTGTGCAGATTGAATTTGAAGATTGCAGGTGCAAAACAAAAGCTCAATTAGTCTATATTTACTCAATTCAAACTTGATATCTTTGGAATGTGGAGGTATTTGAAATTTCATATGGATACACCTTATATTTTACTTTTCTAGTTGTAAACTAACTCTTGAGAAGTGTTACAGATTAAATTGTAGACTTGCGTGTAAAATGTAGGAGTTCAATGATGCATGTGCTCAAACATGTTACAAGAAATCAATTTCTAAATTTCATATGTTTATTGTATTATCAAATGTGATATTGATAATTTTGAAAAAGTTTTTATGTGACTTTGCCGGTATGCACGAGGAATTGCAAATTAATTGTACCAAATTATTGTTCAGGTGGGACATCATAAATTAAAGTCTTTAATGGACATAATAAATCATCGGGGAGATGGGCTTAAGCCCATGAGGGAGTCACCTTTGGGAGTAACCCAATTTTTATGATTGGAGATCACATGAAGAATGCTCAATGTGGTAGAAACAACTCGTGTACTATTTTTATTTGTGTTCATCCATATGATGATGGTGTTGAAAAAATGAATGGAGAATACACCGAGAATGTAATAATGTTGCATCAATCAAATATTAACTTGAAGACAAGAAATCAAAATTGAAATATATACCAAAAGACTTGATCACGATACCGTTGTCCTCAAACAATATTTGCCCCCTTTAGGATTGAAAATTGTTTGAAGGGATGATGGCAAATGGTTTGCAGGATTTAAAACAAGCCTTGAAAAAGATTAATGCTCAAACAATCAAGCAAAATCCTTTAAAATAAAAAACACTCAAGAACTATGAATATGAAGAAGAAAATTAAACTTGGAATGAAAATTTTCTTTCAAAATAGGGCTATAGTTTTTTGTATGTTTTCTTAATGTTTAAGTTGATCACAAACCGCTTATTTATAGCCTAGAAACAATGCTACACGAAGTGGTGCAAAAAACTCTCCAAAAGCCACCAAATATGAATTCCAAACGGGCAAAAATCAACCTCCAAACGGTTAAAATATTGTACCATGCAGCCGCAAGGTACAAACCCATGCGGCCACATGGTTCAAATCATACCTGGACATTTAGTCCCGATAAATACTCATGCGGCCACATGGTACAAACCCATGCGGCCGCAAGGTATAAATTTTTTTTTTTTTTTTTTAATCCCGTTTCTTCATTCCAACATTTATTTGTTTTGAACAATAATCATTTTCTAACAGATGGTGATAATAATAATGTGATCTTAGGAAGGGTTTAACCATAAATGTGTATCGAGAAAAGAGTTCTCGCGAGGTGCGGATTGAACGCATCACTGGAGGACTCGCCAATGTAAGAGTTGCCATTAGGCCATGGCTATGAGATTGTGCTATTCCCCAAAGACTCTTACTAGAATCAAGATTAGAGCGCATGACCTAACAACTATATATATATATATATATATATATATATATATATATATATATATATATATAAAGTGCCTATTTAACGGAATTTCTTGATTTAACGGAAAAACTAACGGAACTTTTTGTTTTTAACGGAAAATCTTTTTTCACCACCCCCTACTTTCAAAATTATAATTAAATAATAATAATAATAAATTAGTTTTTGATAATTCTTTCAAACTAAAATATCTTGGAGCTAACTTATCCGAATCGGCTTTTTCTCGAATTTGATTTATATATCTAATTACGATTTATCTAACGAGACCAATATTCATATATTTACGATAACTCCATCAATATCTAAATATTTGACACAAATAAAATATAATTTGATAAATGTATCATTTAGTCCCTAACTTTCAAAATATTAAAATATAGTATATAAAAATTAAATTATATTTTATGAAAATTTTGGGGTATTACATTCTCACCCCCTTAAAATATTTTCGTCCTCGAAAATTTACCCGCCACTTACCAATACTAAGTCTAACACATGATATACATATATTATCGTAATACATATCATATTTTAGCGATAAAATGAATTGTATTATTACTTAAAAAAAGAGTAAAGACTTAAGCCATGCAAAAAGTTTAAGCCTCCGTTTGTTTCTCATTAAAAACCCATAAAAATGAAAAATATGACCGTTATCCATCACATCAATCTATCAATTTTGAATTTCTATCTCTTGTGTGTGGTCCAATAACGGCTTATTTTTCATTCTCATTCCACATTAATGAGAATCAAATGGAGTCTAAGTAAACTCATCTTCTTACCCCCTTAACATACCTTGAGTTTTCTGTTTGTGATTTTGGGTTGGAAATGACAGCAAGAAACACTTTATTTAATTATTTATCAATTATTTAAACATTACATCATTAATTATTTCATTAACCAAAAAAATTACATCTTTATTAATAACAAATTAATTATTAAACAAAACTATTAAATATAAACTAAGCAAACGTGCATTCCACGTTGCTTACACCTAGTATGTATGTATATATATATTAAAAGATTAAAGCGTGTGGGGGATTGTTGTAATTAAACCATTTAATTTTCCCTTTTTTTGATTTAATCATCAGTTTTAACACAATTAAAGACATCATAATTCACTTTATAACTTATATTTTAATGGTTAAATCGTGGGGGTTTATACTCACCTATAAAAGCTGGTGATATCTCATTGAAAAATAGAACTAGAATACGACAACTTGAAGTATTATTCTCTCTACAATTTTATATTATACCATTTTGGCAACTTGATGAGAATCTTGTCTTTGTCACCACGTGGTTGTGCACTTAGAATGAGAACCGGTTGTACTAGCGCATGCTCCGGACCATCATCAGTGATAGGAGCCTTAGGTTCACTGGAGGTTCTCGACATAAGTATTCAAAATCCTGGAGCTCAAGCTCAACTTCTCCAGAAGCTTCCACCTAAAGTACAAGCTTTGTCCTTAGCCCGAAACTCGTTCAACGCTAAGTAAATATTTAGTCTCGCTTCATTGCTCGTCTGATTGAACTCGTTAGAAAAAGAGATGCAAAAAAAGGATTCTCGAGTATAAGGAATATAGAGGCCCTTCACTTTTTGAAATATTATTACTTGGTAAAAATAATAGATTATAATGGAGATATGTTAATAAAACCTTGCGGACAATCTTGTATATTAAAATATTGAAATGACAAGGGAATCGCTTCGATCCTTTTAACTTTAGCAACAATGTCATTTTTTTTCCTTTCAAGTGGCTAGTGTTAAATAGCTAGGTTATTTGTCTCCAAAACGATATTGCTCCTGAAAATAAGTACATATGCAAAATATTAGAAGATTACATTACTAAAATACTAGATGATTTTGCTAATAAATAAAAAAGTGAAAAGTAATCGTCGTTAATGACAATAACTATCTATCCAGTAAACCATGTTTTCAATTTATACATATTTTCCATACAAATTCTTTACCATCTTGACGTTTCAACGTCAACATATAATCTTGATTAATATTTCCCCAAACACATTTACCGTAAGGTTTTTAAATTACACATTGTCCCTGTTTAGTAGGGATTAAAATTTTAATTACATATTCAGTGGGATTCATAACTTTTCAACTAATATTTCATTAACTTTTATTAAAATTTACTAAAAATTTGATTTTAATCTCAATAAATAGGGGCAATGCCTTTATAAAGGATCATTGAATTATATCAACTGATTTAGAGCAAAAATTGTCTAAATAGACTTTGTAGAGGGAGAACGGTAATCGGAGAAAATTAGGAGGAAGAATAATGGTTTTTAAATAGGGTAATTAACAAAAAAGTATCCCTCTCATTTGTATTCATGGCAAAAATAGTTCTCATCGTTTCAAATTTGACATTTACACCGTCATTTCAAACCTTTATTGCGGAGTTGGTCCTTTTCGTTATGTTCCGTTAAAAAATTATGTGAAATATGGGTAATTAACGCAAAACATCCATATTATTTGCCTTCTTGTGCAATTGTTTCAATTTTGACATTTGGACACTCAAATCGATATTTCTTTGTACAAAAGGTCTTTACCTTCTATTCTCTCCATTAAAATATTGTAAAATGATCAATTTGCTCTTATCTATAAATCATCAAATATATATATTAAAAAATTGCATCTTGATGAGTTCCAATTTTTTTTAAAAAAGTACAAATCTCACGTAAACAATTTAAAACATTATAATAAAAGAAAAATATTTTATCCAATTAACCCTCCTATCCCTGCACCCATCCCATCCCATACCCTACCCTCCACTACCACCACCAAATCCAAAATTATTAAAAGTGTAAAAAAGAGTAAGAAGAATTAAATATAGAAAAAAAGGTGCTTCTTCCTCATTTAATTTCGCACCCTGCCATCGATTGCGACCACCACCGCTACACCGCCCCATTCTTCCATCCTACTGTGGCATCATTCAGGAATTTAGTTATTTTTCTATAATCAAGTTTTGTATTTCAATATCTTTTTTTATTTTTTCAGTGAAATCACAACAGTTTTTAGGGGATTTAGCTATTTTTATCGAATTTTTTGTTATTATTATTATTATTATTATTTTGGCTGATTGCACCCACACATATAGTCACTGTTTCAACTTGTTATTATTATTATTATTTTTTTTTTCTGATTTTGATAAAGAATAGATAAATTCTTATATATGAGGCAAACAAAACTTGGACAAAGAAGAAGCATCATTTGTTCTTTTTTTTTTTTTTCTTTTCTTACTTTTTTGATACTTTTATTTTTTTAATTATTTTAGTGGTGGTGGAGGGAAGGGGTAGGGGTAGGGTTAGGTGGGTTAATTGAAAAGATAACATATTTTTCTTTTGTTAAATTATTTTACTTGAGACTAATTTGTACTATTTAAAAAACTTGGAAATATAGATTCAATTTTTTATATTGTTTCTTATACTATTTTTATTTATTTAAAGAGTAGGATAAATTAATTATTTTACAATGTTTTAACGGAGAAAATAGACAATACTAACTTTTTACGCAAAGAAATATCGATCAAATGTAATAATTGAAACGATAGGGATAATTTACGCAATGAAAACAAACGATATAAACCTTTTGTACAAATTACCCATATTTTACGGAAAAATTTAATGGAACATGTTGAAAATGACCAATTATGCAAGAAAGGTTTGAAATGATGGTGTAAATGTCAAATTTGAAACGATATGTAGGAACTATTTCCCGAATGAATACAAACGATAGGGATATTTTTTACTAATTACTGTTTTAAATATTTGGTCATTTGTGATGACATAACTTGAAATTTGAATTACTTTTTAGGGGTATTTTCTATCAGCATTTTGATCCAAAATGTTCATTTGTACAAATATTTGAAAAAATAAAAAAATCCATATATAAAATGATCCATGCAAAAAAGACATTAGTAGATTGAATTTCCTCAATTTATGCATAAAATCATCTTCTTATCAGAAAGGAACAAAAATTACAGCCGTAAAATCAGTAGCTTCATCACCGCCAACAAAGTCCAGTTCATGTTCTCAATTTCAATTCTTTCTAGTTACATATTGTGATATATTATATATCACAAATGTAGAGAGAGCCAGAGGCAATCTTTCAATCAAAAAGTCACGTTTCAATCGTCAAAGTAGAGATCAAATTGTTTGATCCTCATTTTTTACAAAATACATTTTTTTCTTTATTATTTTCAATTACACATTATTCAATATGTTGGGGATTTAAGCTTCCATATATCCAGCAGAAGAAAGAAACCAACAGAAGAGTTACCAGCTGAAGAAATGAAGCCAACAGAAGAATTCTAAACCAGCAGAAGAAATCTGAAGAAACAGAATAGAAACATGAAGGGAACTTCCTTCCTTAAGCCTCTTTATTCACACAAGAAGACTTACATTCATTTACACTGAATCAGTAGAAAGAATTTCTAGATTATTTCCTCTACACTTCCTACTGTTAGGTAATTGCCTCAAAAGTCAAAGTTGAAGTACTTCTACTGCAAATAATATTAGGTTTTTTATGGATCCTATAAATAGTGGATTATTCCATTATATTAGGGTTGTGCGTGTGCGTGGCCGTGTACAAAAGAATTACAAAGGAAAAATAGGCGACAGCTTCTGGGAAGGAAACGGCTGCTGGCTTTGGGCTTCAAATACATGCAAGGTAAGAACGTGTGATTGCATGGTGGAGAGAAAGTCAAAGGTTGCTGCTTGAAGTTCTAATTAGAGACTACAATTGGCTGCACATTAAAGAAATCAAAAAAGGTGGCTCATGGAGAATTACAAAAGCGGGGCAGCATACAGAGTTTGTCTACAGCAGAAGCTAGGGTTTATTTCCTTGTGTAATATTTTGGGATTGGTTTGGTGAGTGAAAAATTCTATATGATTGTAACAATTTTTCATATAGTGGAAAAGCTTTGACGGTCCGTTTAGTTTGTGCGTTATATTATTTTTCTCGTTTGCCAATAATCTTCTGAACAACACAAGGTCCTGCGGGTTAATTGAAATAAAGGGAATTGGTGCAAATTTCCCAACAAGTGGTATCAGAGCGTTAGGTGGTTTAGAGTGTTGGAGCAACCGAAAAATATGTCGTTGAAATATGACGTTGAGAAATTTGACGGGAGAATCAATTTTGGCTTGTAGCAAATATAACTCAGGGATTTATTGATTCAAGTTAGACTGCATGAGGCTTTGAAAGGAAAACCAACCCAGAGTTCTGACAAGGAAATTGAATCCAGTATGAGTGATGATAAATGGGAGGAACTGGATTTGAATGCTGCAAGCACGATACGTCTTTGTCTAGCTAAAAACGTTCTTGCAAATATTCATGGAATATCTATTGCAAAGGAGCTGTGGGAAAAGCTAGAAGAACTATATCAAACGAAGAGCATCTCAAATCGGCTGTACCTGAAGGAGTAATTTCATTTATTGCGCATGGAGACAGGTACGAAAATCTCAGACCATCTGAGTGCTCTTAATGGGATTGTTTCAGAACTGGAGGCTATTGGAGTGAAGATAGATAATGAAGATCAGGTATTACGTCTCATCTGGTCTCTTCCGTCTACTTATGAACACATCAGGCCAATCTTGATGTATGGGAAGGAAACTGTGAGTTTCGTAGAAGTGACAAGCAAATTAATCTCAGAAGAAAGGAGATTAGGGGGTCAGAATATTCCTTCTGACAATGCGGCGCTTGTGACTGAAAGGGGGAAGAGAGACAACTCTATGAAGAAGAAAGTAACTTGTTGGAACTGCGGTCAGACTGGTCACGTGAAGAGGAATTGTCCAAAAGGTAGAGCAGGGTCGGCTAACTGCTTGAGAAGGGACAATGTGTCTCTCCTGGCGGAGGAGGACGCGCTTGATGTGCTGTAAAGTAATATGGGAACATCCTCATGGCATGTCGTCAGTTACCATGATGGAGGATGTGTTCTTACTGGCGTGGATCAGCATATCTGCACATAGTATTGACTGACATTTGATGCAAGGTGTGTAGGTATGTGGTGGTATTCTAGTGTTGTAGTGTCGATGGCTGATGAGCTCTCTGGGAAAGTCAGTTGGAGAGTTGCACCATAACTATCAGCATGATTGTTTCGACATGTAGCCAATGAAATGCTCGGAGGTTATTGTGAGTGGTTATACTCATATGGTGGAGTATGGGATCGTTAAAGTGTGTTAAAAGCTTACCTGTTTTCCCAAAGTATTGTGATTAAAAGTTGTAGAAGAGATGACAAGATTTTGACTCGTTTTCGGTAAGGTGGAGATTGTTAGGTAATTGCCTCAAAAGTCAAAGTTGAAGGACTTTTACTGCAAATAATATTAGATTTTTTATGGATCCTATAAATAGTGGATTATTCCATTATATTAGGGTTGTGTGTGTGCGTGGCCGTGTACAAAAGAATTACAAAGGAAAAATAGGCGACAACTTCTGGGAAGGAAACGGCTGCTGGCTTCTGGCTTCAAATACATGCAAGGTAAGAACGTGTGATTGCATGGTGGAGAGAAAGTCAAAGGTTGTTGCTTGAAGTTCTAATTAGAGACAACAATTGGTTGAACATTAAAGAAGTCAAAAAGGATGGCTCATAAAGAATTACAAAAGCGGGGCAGCATACATAGTTTGTCTACAACAGAAGCTAGGGTCTATTTCTTTGTGTAATATTTTGGGATTGGTTTGGTGAGTGAAAAACTCTATATGATTGTAACAATTTTTCATATAGTGGAAAAGTTTTGACGGTCCGTTTAGTTTGTGCGTTATATTATTTTTCTTGTTTGCCAATAATTTTCTGAACAACAAAAGGTCATGCGGGTTAATTGAAATAAAGGAAATTGATGCAAATTTCCCAACACCTACTACAGAAAATTTTCTTCTCAGATTGATTTCATAGAGAATTCTCTCTCACAATCTCAGCCCTCTTTGATTTTCGAGTTCTACTTTTTCTCAATCCTAATACAAGTATTTATAGGCACAAATGTGTATCAAAGTTAGTTATTAACTACCTAACTAACTAAAGCTCCATTTGGTTGAAGATTCCAGCTGAATCAGTTGAACAAAACAGCAAGAAAGAGGCTCCAAGTTGCAACAGAAATTCTGAATTTTTGAGGAATCAGCCACCTCTTGTTTCTTTTCAGACAATGCTTCCTAAAGTGTCATTCTTGATGACAAATCCAACACACTTTCTTTTCATTTCTTTCTTGCACATTTAGCACTTCTCCATTCCTCTTGGCAAGATTTCCATTCACCTTCAAATCCAATTCTTTTAAGTAGGCTGTTGCAATAACTTCTTTAAGGGTCAATGATTCCTTGCTATATTTGATGGTGTCTCTTAGATGATCAAATGCTGGGGGCAAAGAATTTAACAAGAAAATGACTTGATCTTCTTCATCAATTTTTATTTTCAGATTCTCCAAATCTGAAACCAGCTTTCTAAACTCATCAATGTTGTCATCAATTGATTTTGATTATCCATTTTGAAGCTATAGAACTTATGCTTCAAATAGATTCGGTTTGGCAAAGCTTTAGTCAAGTAAATCTCCTCTAGTTTACTCCACATTTCAAATGCCGTTTTCTCCTTGATAACTTTCCTTAAAACTGTATCAGAAAGGCTAAGGATGATGGTGTTTCTTGCCTTCTTCAAGATGTCAGCCTGGTTTGAAGCTTTAGTTCTAGATTTTTCTTTCAAGGCTTCTTCCAATCCAAGATTGCCAAGATGTGCCATTATCTTCTCCCTCTATAGATTGAAATCATTCTTGCCATCAAAATTTTCCACTTCAAACTTGGATGTAGACATGGTGAGAACAAGGATTTGGCCAGAATTCTTCTTTCACCAAATTTTTATTTCAGTTATCACAAAAAAAAAACTGAGGAGGAATTCTTCTTTGCAGATTTTAATCTCAGCTCTGATACCACTTGTTGGGGATTTAAGCTTCCATATATCAAGCAGAAGAAAGAAACCAACAGAAGAATTACCAGCTGAAGAAATGAAGCCAACAAAAGAAATCTAAATTAGCAGAGGAAAGAAAACCAACAGAAGAAATTTGAAGAAACGGAATAGAAATAGGAAGGGAACTTCCTTCCTCATGCCTCTTTGTTCACACAAGAAGACTTGCATTTATTTACATTGAATCAGTAGAAAGAATTTCTAGATTATTTCCTCTACACTTCCTATTACAGAAAATTTTCTTCTCAAATTGATTTCATAGAGAATTCTCTCTCACAATCTCAGCCTTCTTTGATTTTCGAGTTCTACTTTTTCTCAATCCTAATACCAAGTATTTATAGGCACAAATGTGTATCAAAGTTAGTTATTAACTACATATCTAACTAAGGCTCCTTGTGGTTGAAGATTCCAACTGAATCAGTTGAACAAAATAGCAAGAAAGAGGCTCCAAGTTGCAACAGAAATTCTGAATTTTTGAGGAATCAATAACTGATTTTTAATGAATCAATTTCTTATACAATAAAATAATATTACACGTAAATTCAAAAAAAAAAAATTCATTATCTTTTAATTACACACTCTTCACCAATCTATTATTCCAAAATTCATTCTTAGAAACTAATGAGATTCAAACAAGCTCTAATAATTTCATTTAAAAATCTCTTTGTAGGTAAATTGTTAATTAGTAACTTTAATTTATATTTGTAATTTATGTAAAAGCATATTCTCATGCGATAGAGATGGATATGAGTTGACTCGAAGGACTGTTTCATGACATACTTGCCCGGAGGAGGGGTTTTGTCAAGTGGATCACAATTTTATGAGAATAAATGACTGACATTTTCAACAAACAATAAGTAATCTTCTTTCGATGAAACAAACATGGTAACACAACACATAAACGCAAGTTATTTGAGATCGTTAAGACAAGAAAAATGTTATCCACTTCATCTAAAAATTTGTATTCATTTAATGATATTTTCAAACGATCCCGCATGTACGTGTCATCTTGGACGAAGATTGGTTTAAATGAGCAACATGGAGTTGAGCAATTTGTTTATCTTCAATATAATTATACAGGAAAGTTGAAATTTACATTATTAAGTTTTTGATATAATATTAATATGTTCACGACTTTCACTTTAACTATGGTTATTTTTTTTTTTTAAATAAAATTACAACATAAAACATTAAAGGTCCATTTGATTGCAAAGATGGAATTTGGGTGGAAAGAAAATGAATTACAAAAAATTGAATTGCGTAGAATTTGTTTTACCGATAATTATAATTAATTGTGTTTGATTGATATAATTTTCCACCTGAAAAATGCTGAAAGTTGGTGTCCGGTTGACTTTGTTTTTATGAAAATTGTCCACTAAAGTGATAATTTTTTTTTACCATTTGGTCTAGAATTTGTTCCAATTGCCAAAAAAATAAAATAAAAATTATCATACTGAATACCATTCATTTGACTTTGTTTTGCATGAAAAATCTCAATAAAAGTGATAATTTTTTTTACCATTATATTTAGAATTTTTTCCAATTGAAAAAAAAAAAAAAAAAAAGCAAGTTGAAAACCATTTCCCATGCAAACCATGGGAAAATGAATTCCACAAAAATCAAGAAATTGTGCACCTGTGAGTAGAAACCAAGAAAAATAATTCTAAGGAAAACTTTGCAATCAAACAAGCCAAAATTTGGAAAATGGAAAACAAGTTCTTACTTCCATGGAAAATTTTCCATATCATACATGGCATAATATATTTGGAATGCATAACATATAAAAATGTATTTATTCCTTTTTTTTTTTTTCCAAACAATACATATAATTTACTTATAGAGAAATAGAATATACATTACTAATAAATGATCATTGATGACTATCTAAGACAATAAATTGATGAGTGTCATATACTTATTTGAGGTCCTAAAATAGCGAGATTTGATAGTTTTTTTTTTTGACAAAATATATCCTAAATTGTTGTATTTTATGTTATATAGGTAAAACTCAATGATTGAACGAAGAATCGAAAGAAAGAAACGAAAATGGGTGAAAATGGTAAAATTCAAAGTTTGATGACCAAAATGCAAATATTCAATGGTTGATTCGGACCAAAAAATGATACTTAAAAGATTTTTAGGAGACGATTGGATGAAATTAGAACTCAAAAAGGAATGGAATATGATCAAAATATTATCAAAATCAATTTCCAATCGCACAAATTATATTCCAGATTTTTAATCGAAGATTAAGACCCATTTTTAGCATAGCAAACGTCCGAATTGAAAAAATTCTATTTATATCAAAGTTTTAGCCCTTTGAGTCATATTTCCAGTGCATTTTGATTCATTTCAATTGGATATCGGGAAAGAAAGTTATGATCAAGTTTATCGAGTTTTTATAAGAAGAAATTAGCAAACTATTTTCATCAATTCAAAACTTGTAAACAAAGGCATAAACAAAGAATAATGATATTTATCATTATAATACTGAAATATTAGTAATGTGATAGTTTTTGTGGAATAAATGGAATTGACAGTTTAATTTTTATGAGAGAAGGGGGAGGATATAGAGAAAAATGTGAGAGATAATAGAATGTTATATCATCGATATTCCATCATCATAATGATAAATAGTATTACTCATAAAAAAAAAAGTTGTTTTAGACTACAAAATCAAATAAAACCGTTTTTCGCTTTATCTATATAAACTTAAACTTCTAGAAAAATAATCAAATATATTTATTAAAATGACGTTTTCCAAAGGCTCCTACACGTTGGTTCAAATACTATTAGTCCTGAAATCAAATCATTTTCTAAATTTTAGTATCATATTAATCATCTTATCTAAATACTGCATTGGTGGACCGGCATTTTTCATAATGAAATGGTGAACATCAACACTAACAAAGACTCAAATAATTCCATAGGTACAAGGAATTATTGATATAAATGATACAAATGTTGGATTGACGGCCTTTGTATAGTGCATTTTCTGTGTTTATTGTGTCAAAAATTAATAAAAAATCGTCAAGTGTTTTTCTATAAGAATTTTGTCAATTTTTTTTGTACTTGCTGCAAAATTGAAAAATAATATTATTCATAATGAAGATTATCGATAGTTGTCTTACGTAATATATGCACGATAATTTGTAATTTAATGTATGAGAAAATTAAAAACTACTTATGAATATATAAAATAACAAGCTGTCCAAATTATTCCTCTGTCGGTAATCTTACTGTCATTAACGTTTCAGTCATAAAAAATTGGTATACTTGTACATCACCGCTGCCCCCACCTCGCCAAAGCAGCACAACGTGGAACACAAAAGACGCCACCCACGTTTCTTCATGTGCCAACGTGTACCCAAATGCTCCCCTCCCCCCACCCCAAAAAAAAAAAAGCCAGCAACTTCAATTTCAAGATAAATTATTAATTGAAAAAGTTCTTCATCAATTTCAAATACTCATATACTACGCCTACTTGGTGGATTATATGTCATTTTCATGGATGAAAACATGCTTCAAAGATACTTCATATTCATTCTGTTTTTGTTCATCACCTTCTTCTTCTTACACACCACCGCCGTAGTCTCGGCGGCGGCGGCGGATGGAGATGAAAAGGGAGAGCACTACATACAGGCTGAAGAAAGGAAAATGCCTATAATCGACGTGGTTAAGAGAATGTTTTCTCCTCCAACAACGCCTTCCAACTATTTGATGAGAGTCTTGCACTACTTTTCCCCTCCAAATTTAGAGTAAGATTTCTCTCATGTTTGCTTGATAGATTTAGGGATTGTTCCAGTGCTTGTTTGATAGTACTTTTAAGTGTTTATAAGCTGTAGAATATACAGATAGAAAGTGAATAAGTTGTGCAGCGGGAGTAAAATTTAAGCTTTGCCAAACATGATATAATTTTCTTGGTCTATTTATATCTTTTGATTTTGATGTGCAGTTTCCGTGGAGTTGATGAAGAGAGGGCCGGCAAGGAGGGGGCCACGGAGAAGGTAAAAGAGGCAGTGGTGAAGAGCGTGGATCAGAGCAAGACAGCGGTACAATATTCTGCGAAATCAGCAGCAAAATTTGCAGAAGAAGCTGTGGAAGAGACTGTTGACAAAGTGAAGAGAACGTTGTCTGGTGACCATGAAGAAGAACTCTGATGCATATTGTGGCGTTTGTTTGTTTGTTTGTTTTATCAAAGATGATGCAACGTGAGAACTACGGGATTAGACACTGGGCAGTACTAATTACGTGTTTGGCGAATATTTTTAAATTTATAAGTTAATGTCATTTTTAATCTTTGAATCCACTACTTATGTCTATTTTAAATCACATTTTTACAAACATTTAAAATCATAGAAATACAAGAAGAAAAGAAGCCACATTTAGGGCATATTTGGACCGAATTAAAATCTGATTTTAATTTATGTCAAAATCAAACAATCAATATCAACCACATCCACATCTTTTCAACTACATATGTCAAAAACTTCAATCACAATCCACTTGAAATCAGATTTTAATCTACACCAAATACACTCTTATTGTATTGTCTAGTCATGTCAATGCTATGCAGAATGTGCACAAACATGTAGAAAACAATCACCGAATTCCAATCCAAGTGTCAAAAGGTAAACCATAAATAATGGTTTGTGACAAATTTATTTTTATAAGTGCTGTTCATTATTATATTTAAAAGCATTCAATGAAAATAGAAATGAAAGCAATCAAGAAACTTTAGAACTTCCTTCACCATATAAACCACCCATGGATTTGGCAGAAAGCTGCAATCACAAGGTGAAACGTCTGAATTAGTAAAACTTGGTCCGCCAAAAGAGAGTGATTTTGCAAATCACACGAGACAAAACAAACGCTAGTCATTGCACAGGAAGAATTGGTTGTCGTGAATACAATGTTGCGGGATTAAGAAGTATGTCTAAACAAAATCTAACAAAATCTTTGCATAAAAGACATAGTTCCTATTACCAGGAACTACAAAACGTGCTAAACAAACTACATCTGTATGAATATGTGCTATCGTGTAAACATAGAAGTCATAAACATCAAAACCCACATTATAAGCATGGTGTGAAACAGAAATTGTTTCGCCGGAAAGTCGGGCATCACTAACAATTAAAAGAGGGTTTAGACAATTGTGTAATGAACAGGCCTCTTGAGACAAAATCCAAAAAATGGGTGTTTTATTGATGAAGATTTACAATCGGCGAGAAGCGAAATGCCTCAAAGGGTTGCAAGCACACAAAACAATTGAAAGTTAAATGCGATAAAAGTAAAGGAAATGAAAATTACATATTCTCTGTTTCGAGAGTGTTTGATTTGAGGTCCTTTTCTTCTATGTCTTATATTCTCTTTCATACTCCTTTGACAGTTGTTGTTGGAGAACGGCTTGAAACTGCTTTTCGTCCTGTAACTACCTACGTTCTTCACCATGACTGACTTGTTATGGAACTTTCGTTTTAACTGCTGTCATTACTTCCATTATTTAATCGCTTGTAACTGAGACTCTTGGATTATGGGACGTGATGAGACTGCACGTTAATTGCCTTAGTAATCGTTGCTCATGATAGTCATTCGCCTTGGTCTTGGACGTCTCGCGGCCTTGGGCAATGATGGTACGTCGCCCTGAATAATGATAAAGTATGATAATCGCCCAGAGTTTGGTTAGTAGGCTTGGACGATGATGTACCTTTGCTACATTACTTCGTCTTGGGCCTTCTATATGGTCTCTTTTAGGCCTACTATCCTTCGAACTTCTTAATTGGGTTTCATTCCTTGGATCATTTAATTGAGCTATATTTTTATGTGTCAACAAAAATCAAACCAGTAATCTACTTAAATCTGAATGATTAAGGCATGTTTTTCTTTACTTTCTCACTTTCCATGTCCCTCTTCCCTTACTTGAAAGTTTTACATTTTTGCTGCATAATATTATGAAAAGTCAAAAGACATTATCATATATGAATAGTCTTCACATAAGATTGAACCGAGAATGTTTTAAGACATTATGCACAGAGATATTGCATGTTAGGCATTTCGTGAAATAGAAGACAAAATGAAAATTAACTGGTGAACAAACAAACAATTCACTTTAGTTTTGAAATTAGACAGAAAAACCTTCATTTCCATTACATTCTTAGGCTACCTAACAAAATAAAACATGTACATTCCCCTTCATTGACTCAAGTCTTCATTTGAACGACAAAGAAATTCAATGAAGCACCATCACACCAGTAACATGAAGTAACTTATTACCTAACATATAAGTGTGTACTTTTGGCAGGCATAGACAACACATAGTTTCACGGGTTACCTTTTTTCATGACACGGAAAGGGATATTGTGTGACAGTAATCTGCTCCTTTAGACTATCTTCCGCTTTCTCTCAGTCGTTTCACGATGAAAGAAAATTTGATTACAATTTGTAGAATGCTTGCAACATAAAATTGAAATATATTGAAAGTAACTTGATCATTGATTGTTTGAAAACTAGAAATTACAATTGATGAAATGATGAAATTACAATGGCTATTGCAGGGGGTGAATACTAGAAAACTTAAAAGATATTTGAAAGACTAATACCCCCTATAATAACATTCGTAATAAAAATCCAAATGACAAGAGCAGACATTTAAATGCCAAAAAATTATACTAAACGTTTTCAATTTCTAGCTATTTTACAATTTAAATAAACTATTACAATGGAAATGAAATTACAACTCAAACTTAAACTAATATTTAAAATGTGTGGCCAAAGTTGGGCAAACTACGGCTGCTCTAAGGTCAACGGGCTTAAGTAAAGTTGTGGTCTTTGACATTCTCCCCCATTTGTTTTGGCAACGTCCTCGGAGCCTTCAATTAATAATTTGAAGGCTTTAAGGTCTTTTTTACTTTCCCAAGTATTTTCTTTGTTGCATCATCTGTTCCATTTGACCAAATACTCTTGATGATATTTCCTAGAAGTTCGAGTAGTTCGATGATCAAAAATCTCCTTAGAAACCTTCTTTTAAGCTCTTTTCAATTCAAACACAAGTCACTTTGGTTCATTTCTGGATGCGTCCTCCTTGTTGGCAAAGTATGACTTGAGTACCCCAACATGAAGGATCTTGTGGATTTTGTACTATGAAGGGAGTACAACTCTATATGCGACTTTTCTAATCCTCTTCATGATGGGTAATGGTCCAATATATTTTGGCACCAATTTTGAGTTTTTCCCTCTTGTTGGTTTATAACAGTTTCTGTCAGGGAGTTTAACCATTACCAGATCGCCAACATTAAATTCAAGGAAACAACGCTTCAGATCTGCAGACTTTTTGTATCGTTTCTGAGCTTTCTCAAGATAGCTTATAGCAATTTCAATGTTTTATTTCCACTTTCGAGAGAAGTTTTTTCTTGAGGTGAGTTGGTACTTTGATTGATATCCACGGTACGAGGGAATAACGGTTGCTGGCCAGTAGCAATCTCAAAAAGACTCTTATTGGTGGAAGAGCTCTTTTGGGTATTGAAACACATCTGAGCCGCATCCAAAAGTTTCACCGAATTTTTTTGCGAAGTAGAGATAAAGTGTCGAAGATATTCTTCCAGCATAGAATTGAAGCGCTTCGTATGTCCATCAGATTGTAGGTGAAAACTAGAGCTCATGCTCAAAGTTGAACCAAGAAGTTTGAACAACTCGGTCTAAAATATGCCAGTAAATCAAGGATCCCGATCATTGACGATGTCCTTAGGCAGTCCCTAATATTTGACAACATGTTTGAAGAAGAGGTGAGTTGTCTCTTCGGCTGATACATATTTGGACGCTGTGATGAAAGTTGCATACTTTGATAGGCGGTTTTCATGGTGCTACAATCTCCGACCTTTGACAATCCAACAATGTAGTCCATCGACAAACTTTCGAATGGTCTAGTTGGGACGAAAATGGGCTCCAGCAAGCCTGCCTTTCTTATGATCTGACTTATCTTGCTGACAAATAAGGCAAGTTTTCACATAAGTTGTAATGTCGTCCAGCATTTGAGGCCAGTAGTATGCATGTTGCAGCAGTGCAAAAGTGTGTTCCTCTCTAGGATGCCCTGCCCAAATCGTGTCGGGGCATTCCGTGATTAGTGATTTCCTCAAATCTCCACCTTTAGGAAGATAAAGATGGTCTTCCTTAGTCTTTACTAGGCCCCCATAGATCCAGAACTAATGAGTTTTGCCCTACTTGATGAGGTCGACCAAATATTGAGTAGCCGGGTCCTTATCCAAAAATACCCGAATTTGGTCCCTTGTGTTTGGGTAATCGTGCTCCCTGAAAGAGCAGATAAGAGTAAATGGTGGCCAAGTCAGCCCGGAGACTGAGAGTATCGACAACATAATTGTTAGATCTGGGGCGATACTCTAGCATAAAATTGAACTCTGAAAGAAGTTCCTGCCAACAAGCATGTTTGCTTGATAGTTTCGGTTGGGACATTAAGTGACTAACTACAGTGTTATTTGTCTTCACTTTAATTGGAGACCCAAACAAATAGTTATGCAATCCCCTAAGGCAATTGACTACTATCAACAACTCATTTTCATGCGTCGAATAACGACGTTCAGCATGATTCAACTTTCGGCTCTCATATGCTACCAGATGTCCTTATTGCACAGGACTCCACCAAGTGCAAAATCTGAGGCATCGATATGTACTTCGAATGGTTTAGCCATATCCGGTAAGGCTAACACCGGGTTCGTCCACATAGATTTTTTCAACCTTCGAAGGCACTTTGGCATTGAGATGACTAGACCCAATCCTTATCCTCTTTGTTAATTTCGTGAGTGGTAATGCAATTTCTGAGTACCCTTTCACAAATCTTCGATAGTAATTGCATAACCCAAGAAATGAACGCATCTCATGGACATTTTTGGGTGGTTTCCACTCTTTGATGGATGTAACCTTCTTCACATCCATGCGTATTTTACCTTGCTCGATGATGTGATCTATGAAGCTGATCGATGTCTGAGCGAATGAGAATTTGGACGATTTGACATAGAGTTCATTCTCTCGTAGCCGATTGAAAACTCGTCTCACATGTTGTATATGTTTCTCTAATGTCTCGCTATAGATGACTATGTCGTCCAAATACACCACCACAAAGTCATCCAAGACCCCGTGAAGTACATGATTCATCATCGTACAAAACATTGTTGGAGCGTTTGTCAAGTCAAAAGGCATCACCTTAAATTCAAATCCTTTATATCTTGTTATCGTCTTTGATTCGTCTCCCTCCTTGATCCGAACTTGGTTGTATCCAGACATATATACATTTACCTACTGCTTAAACGCATTGAGAGTTTGCAGTTATGGGGAGTACATGCATATTTCTTTGATTCAGTTTTGCTAAACTAAGTTTTTGATGTTTTAGCAGTGTCAATGTTTCGTTTTGGTATGTTGGGTTGCATTGATACTGTGTCTTAGTTTTGCTTGTAATTTAAAATTGAAAAATATGCTATACGAGTTACATTTGTTCAAATGACACTTACAATCGAACTATTTGAACTGTGATTATTGTTGATCCTGGTTTCCACACATTTTAAATTGGTATTTAAGTTATCTGTTTCAAGAAACAGTTACTGCTGATTCATTCAAGACAGATTGTAGTATAGGCGTGTCATTGTTCTGAGTCTGTAACTTTATTTTTCATTACTGCCTTGGCATAATATAGTGTTTTGTCACAGAATGCCAAAAGGGGAGTTTGTTAGGTTTTAGTTGATTATGTAATTGGCTATTCTGTAGACAAAATGACTTAAATTGATAGTTGATGAAAGTTCAAGGAGTATTGTGCAAATATATCAAAAGTTAGTTGAATAGGTCTAGGGTTTCGAGATTGGAATAAGGGAGAAAACGACACGAATTTTCGCTGAACTGTCGTCAGGTTATGGCTCGAGCTGCAAAAGTAGAAACACTGTTACTGGACCATTGCCCCTCCTTCGCTCGAGCGACACCCTGTTGCTCGACTGTCGCTGACTTCTCACTCGAGCGATAGTTTTATACGAGAAATTTTATTTTCGCGTTTTAAATGTTTTTTTCCTGGCCCATGAGTTTCTTGACCTATCTATATATTTCAGAACACGTCCAAAACGAATTTCTTAAGGTTGATAATTTAGAGAGCTTCATTTGTGAGAGATTGATTGATTACATCTTTCAACCTTCATCTTGCTTGAGTGTTTTTGTCAGAAAACATCGAATCCAACATCCAAATACCAAACTGCTACTTCCTACATATCTGTCAGAGAGTGCTGAAGATCAAAGAGGGCAACTGAAGTTCAAGTCTGTGAAGAACGGGTTGTTCTTCGTGATCCACATGAGATAGACAATTCTACCAAGCTAGGGGCTGCTGCAAGATAGCGAGTTCCAGGAGAGTGTTGATTATTGTAGTTGGAATTGGTGCATGATAGCACAGAATTCAGGAAATCTGTCAAAATTGCAGTTAGGAGATCAGATAGTTCGTGTCGTCGTCTAATCTGTTAGACTGTAAGTGCTGAATCGTTTATAGTGGATTGACTGTTAAAGTGCCCGAAATTTTTTCCAATTGGGTTTCTTCGTGAACAATTCTTGTGTTCTTTACTACTTTATGTTTTACTGTTTATTATACAAATTGCGGTAATTCAACATCGAAAAATTGGATTGTTTGATTAATCATCTAGAGATAATTAACTTGTGACTTGTTAATTAATTTTTAATTCCACATATTACACATATTCACCCTCATCTATGTGTTGTTAGGGTCGAACTTACGTTTTTCATAATGTAAGTGTAGACATATACATCGTGACATAATACCATTAAGTAACTATTAGATAGAGTGCTCTCATGTTACTTTTTCTTCGATTTATTGAAGTTAGTTAAGAATTAATGACTAGGGTATGACTATACAAATAATTAGAATTAGCCAGGGCAGAATGGCACGTACAAATTATCTAAGGTGACAAAAAGGGAATCCACTGCCCCTTTTGTCACTCACACCGCCATAAAGATTGATGAGAAGTTAGCTTTAAAAATAAGTATTTATTAATTTTACTTTCTAGAAAAGATTAATTTTAAGCCCAATTAAGCATATTTTTTTAGTTTTTCTACAGTGCAAAATAGAAGTACAAACGTTTCAACAAAGGTCGTATGCCATTTTGAATCTGGAAAAATTATGATTTATGTATCCGAGCCTTCAGAGTTCGCTTTTCTGTTTCGCTCTCAATAAAAGTATGAGCCGCGTGCTATTACGTGAATTTGCATTGCTGAATTTTGGATAATATAATCATTTGTTTCTTATAGATTTCAAGTATTTAATTATTTCTTCTTATAATTGATTAAACTAGGTCTCCAAATTTTAGTGCAAGAAATTGTCCATTTTGTGTTCATAATGGTGTTTACTTTAGTGAATTTCAAATCCAATTTTTTTTTGGGTGCAAAATAAGAGATAAGGTATTGGTTGTGAATTTCGTTTTTCCTTTTCAAATAATTCTTGATTTATTTATTGCCTTCAGAATCCATAACTAGAGGTGGAAAGAGGAAAGAAATGTGGAAATTACATGTTTTTCGCTTTCTGATTATTCAAGACGTGCTTAGATGATTGTGGATACGCTTCTCTATACAACTGAATTTGGTATTATTGTAAAATGGGTCTCTTATTTTACTTGTTTAAATTGTTGTAGAGAAGGATTAAGGAATTGTGATAAAGAATCCTGTCAAGTCCAACCGCCGGGTTCTCATTGATGAGTAGTGATGTATGCTTTCAGAAAGTGTTAGATCTATTTCACTCTCGGAGTTAGCTGACGCTGTAAATTTTTATTGCTGGATGACATTTGACAGACAAGGCAATTGACTTGACTTGCACAAAATGATAGCCCAACTTAACTGTCAACCATTAAAAAATTTATAATCTCAAAAGAGAGAATATTAGTTGGAGTGAACTATGAAGGAAGTTGAAAGGAGACAAAATTTTACCAGAGCTGCAGAACTGAGATATGAACTATTTGGGAGGCTTGAAGCAAGTGTGAATGAGAATGGAATCTTTACACATATTTTGGACCGTATAATCTTGCGGAAGTCACGTGTTGCTGTTTGGGAGGCTTGAAGCAAGTGCGAATGAGAATGGAATGCTTACACATACCTCGGACCATATCATATTGTGGAAGTCAAGAGTAGTAGGACTAGTGGCATGAATCTTGGCCAAAATGAAAATGAGAGATTGATTGCTCTTGCCAGACAGAATCAAGCAGTTCTAGCCGTTGCAGAGGCTGTGAGACTATTGTTGGTGACACAGAACTTGCCAAGGCTTTAGCTGAGCAACTAGTTGGTGATAATAATCTGGTGATCAGAAATGAAGGGTCTATTCATGGAGCATCACTCCATTGCCCAATTGAGTGGAGCTCCTCCATGGTGAGTTTTGATTGCATTCAAGTTTTAATTCAGTTTTTTGTGAACTGTGATGAAAGACGACAATAGCTAATTGGGGTGACAATTTATAATCTAGTCTTTTTATGTGGTAAAATTCTCAAATTGTTCCCCATCACTAGAGTTGAGTTCGATGGAAAAGGACCTGAGACTCCCAAAGCCTAATCCTGAATCTAGACTTTTTCCAACTTAACCCATATTTAAGCTGTTTCATTTGAAATTGAGCAGGAAATTCTGCCAAAAATAAAACTAGACCCAGTCTGGTTGATTCTGGCGCAGTCATTTTTCTATGCCTTTTTATCCATTTTGAATATGGCCATACTTTAGTACTTGTACTTGGTTCTCCTGAGCCGTTTCTAGTCTTTTATCTGGTTGATGGTATATTTGTTTTTAGGAAATAGTTACGACGATGACGTAATAAGTATAGTATCATCCATCTGAGTGGCTACGTTAAGAGTTTTCATTGCCTGTGTGTATTTGTCATGTAGAGTGCACTTCTGGTTGCAATGAATCTAAATAATAGCAAAAGCACCATAATGACTGGAACTATAGCCGATAAATGTCATTACAAGGTCTAGCAAAAAGCCAACTTGAAGTTTTTTTTTTTGATGGTTGCTAGAAAATAATTTAATTAAGGTAAATGACTAGAGTGGTCCTGAAGAAGATTACAAAGTTCCCTCCAATTTGGTACTCCTAAATCTTGTTATCTTTGGTCTTTATGATTGCAACTTGACACTATTACATAAACCCATTGATACTTATGTTCAGGGACACAGCCATCAGTAACTTCAAATTAGAAACACTCAATATACATAGAGAGTCTTTTCTTAATATGTCGGTAGAAATGGATGTCAAAAAGATTATTATTGTGACCTGCCTGCATTTCTATCCTATTTCTACCATTGTATTTTTAGTTACGACAAACATAGCTTTGCCTTAGGCAATAACTGAGAGTATGCAAGGTGGAGGATGGTAATTCAACGAACGATGGCATGGTCGTAGGAGTGGTGTTTCTGGTGGATGTCAAAATTTCATTTCAGGCTCTGGGCTTATTTGAAATAAGGATGATTATCCGAGTTAAGGACATTGCATTAAAACTCGTCAGAGGTAATAGATTGAGGCAATCCTGAAGGGTATTACATTAAGCTAGGCACTTTTATTATTCTTAAATAAAATTCTCTCTCGGAGCGAGCATATTTATGTTTACATGACTGTACACACAACCCATTAAGTTAGAATGTATGAATTATTTTCCTTATATAGTTTGAAACCAATATCGCAATAGGGTTGTATTGTTTTCCTATTCTAAATATGATGGTACTTATATTTATATGATTGATTATACGGAATATAATCAATACATACAATTATAATTTGTTATCAGAGCACGTAGGTTTCAATACTGGGGCTTCTAAATTAGGGGTTTGAATTTAGCCCTGAATAAAAAGCTTTAAATTTCAATTTCATCAAGAACCCTGAACCTTAACCATACCTGCGGCCTACCCTTTATTCGTCAATTCAAGACCTTCGGCGACTGCAAGACTTTTCCAGTGAAGCCCTCACCCCAAACTGGCATTCCGACAAGATCTAAGAGGCTTTGCGACTTCTTCGACATGGTCTAGGAGGATTTGCAACATCTTTGACATGGTCTAGAAGGCTACGGGACTTCTACAACATGGTCTAAGCTACGTCAATACTGCTTTGTGACCCCTACTGTGTGCAAAGCCCTTCCATGTCACTATTGAATTTCCATTTCAACAACCCTAGCTCTGGAGATTCCTCTATTGTGCATAACAACCTTGATGCGTGACCCTTTCTCTTGGTCAATCTGGTAGCCTTAGGTTGCTATTCGTCGGGTGTTGTTGCTAAAGACGTTTGTGAGTATTCTACTACCTTTTATTCCTGGTACCCAGGTGTTAAATCCTCTATTGCTTTTGTTTTGGGTGGATATTTTCAACGAAGTACTAGTCACATGGGGCTGTAGATAGGAACAAGGCTAGATTGGTTGTCAAATGTTACACACTGACTTATGGGATTGACTTCCATGAGGCCTTTGTTTTGGTGTTCTTGCTAAAGATACTGGTGAGTTTTCTACTACCTTTTATTCTTGGTGGTTTTCAGGTGTTAAGTCTTCTATTGCTTTTATTTTAGGTGGATATTTTCAATGAAGTACTAGTCACATGGGACAGTAGACAGGAACAAGGCTAGATTGGTTGTCAAGGTTACATAACCTTTTGAGATTGACTTTCATAAAGCCTTTGTTTCGGTGGCCAAGATGAACACTATTAGAGTCATATTATCTCTACCTGTTAATCTTGATTGGCTATTAAGGTATTTTGATAGAAAAAATGTATATGGATTCACCTCCAACATTTACACCTCCGGAAGTAAGGTATGTACACTGAAGAAGGTCTGTACGATTTCTAGCAAACCCTAAGGGCTTGGTTTGGGAGACTGAGCTGCAATGTATAAGTATGGATTTAAGTAAGATTTGGCAGGTCAAACTTTGTTCTAAAAGAGATGACGATATCAAGCTACTTATTGTGTATGATATGACATAATTATTACAGGTAAAAACTCCAGTCAGATATATAAACTTTAGAGCTATCTGGCCAAGGAATATTAAATGAATGAGGATTCTAAAGTACTTCTTGGGTATTGAAGAATCTCGGTAAGTATAAACTAGATCTTTTGGCAGAAATTGGAAACTCAGCACGTGAGCCTATAGACTCTCCCAGTGAGGTGAATCATGGCGTATATATCTATCCCAATCAAATTCCGTAAAAAAGGGATATCAAAGACTAGTAGGGATATTGATGTATCTGACTCATGAAGACTTGACTTGTCCTATACAATGAGTGTTGTGAGTCAATTTTTGCATAATTTGAGTGCTCGGTACACGAATACAATAAATCATAACTTAGCCTATTTAAAATCTTTTCAAGGCAACGGTAAATAGTTATGTAAACATGAGCATTTAGATATCATTGGTTATACGGATTCCAACGTTGTTGGGTCAAAATGGGATAAAAAGTTTGTTAGGGTATGTCTCATTTGTTAAGAGTTAATTTGGTGCTTGGAGGAATAAGAAACAAAATATGATATCGCTGTTTAATGTTGAGGTTGAATAACAGACTCTCCATCGTGCTACTATCTAACTTACATGGCTGACAATTCTTTTTAGTGAGCTTGGGTTGGATCCAAAGTAACCCATGGTGCTTTCTGTGATAATATAACAATTATGATAGCAAATAACTCGGTATAGCATCGTCAAACCAAGCATGTTGAACTTGACAAGAATTATATCAAGAGTAACCTCGACTCTGGGAGTATACTGGTGCCATATGTTAAGAGTGTGGATGAATCGGTTGATATAATGACCTATGTTGTTGCTAGTGGATCATTCTATGCATCACTATCAAGTTGGACACGTGTTATACCTATGCACCAACTTGAGGGAGAGAGTTGGAATGTATATATTGATAGTTTGGAATTGATATAGCAAGAGGGTTGTACAGTTTTCCTATTCTAAATGGAATTATACTTGTATATATGTGATTGATTGTAGGGAATAAAACCATCAAGCCCAATTGTCAATTTTTTTAGATTCATAAACTCAACCCTAAATTGAATCAGATTCTCTTTTGTGGAAAATTTTATTTAGGATGACAACGAATACATTGAAACAGGCCCATTAACACTCACGAACACACGTGTCAAGTAACTTGTCTTTTTGGATGGTTTTATTTATGATGACAGCACATACACCGCATGCACCCCATTCTCATCGATATTCACGAAGAGACATCTTTAATGAATTGAAGTTGTAACGCTTTGTACGCATACACACTCACTGATTCACACTGAGCACCGTCTAAATTCACAAACACAATAAGAAGGAATATAGAACAAGTAACAATGGTGCACGGAAAGGAGAGGAATCAGATCATGCAAGATCTATTCGGTTACCTATCTGAAGAAGAGGAGGTGAAGTCACAAGATGAGCCCTATTGCCAGCCTAACAGTGTATTGATTATTTCACTAAGTTTTTTCTTTTCTCCCAATCCTAGTCCTGAAATGGCAGTTTTTCGACAATCCTAGTCCTGAAATGGCAGTTTCTCAAAAATTCCAAAATTTTCAGTTATCTCCTTTACCAACTCTGGACTGATCAATTCTATTAGTGTAGATCAAGTCAATTAGTGCTGATGTATACCATGTATAACCCAAGTAGATGCATTAAAGGACTAATGTTTTAGGGAAAATATATAATTTGTTTGCATTTTGAATTTAAGAACTGCATCCAGACTAGGAAATTAGCTGCTTAGTTAATTCTTTCCCCCTACGTTTTTGTTCAATTCAATTTTGAAAAAACCTTTGTCAAGCAGTGTACTTGAAATAAATTTTTGAGGGCTAAGAGCAATTAATTTTGTTCTCAACCCTAAATAGTTAACAAATTTTGTTGAATATCTGTATTAATTGTCTACATTGGGCGTGTTAGTGCGTTTATGTAAAGAAGTTCCCTTTTAGATCATTTAATCATTTTTTAGCTACACCATTTGATGTGTCAAGGCTTTTTTTGCTTGTCGTATTCAACACGATTTTTCTTATATTTCTTTATTATTTATTTAACAACGAAATTGTGTCCACGGGTCAACTGAAGTTTAGGCTCATGGGCCATAAACTGATTTGAAGTTTTAACATAAAATAATATTAATTTGTTGTCAATTGAACAATTAATTTGATAAAGAATAAATATATGGTTTTCATATTAATTAAGATTAAAGAATTCCATTTATTCAACTTCAATTTTTTTTTAAACATATGTCATGCATCTATGGGTGTTGCTTGATCATAGTCGAAGGCATTCATCACTGGGTTATAAGTTGCAGAAGCATAATAAATGTTTTAATCAAAACATTTTGCAAAAGCAGTTCCTTAAAATGACTGCATAAGAAAACTGAAGATTGACCTAAAATAAACTCTGGAAAAGCCTCTTATTTGTGCAAATTTTATGCATGACCTTAGATATAAAATATATGTTTGATCAGTGAAATATCTGGTCAGAATAATAACCAATGTTAAGGACTGCAATTGGTTCATGAATAAAAAAAAATAAAGAATCAAAATCAAGAAGAAGAAAACCACAAGCCAAAAGGATCTTGGGATCCATTCTATTGACATGATCGAAGCTGCAGAGCCTCTTCTCAAATTCTATTATTGGCACTCATTTATTAGCTATTTTTTTTTTAGGTGGGGGTGGGTTTCAACATATTATCGAATTCCAGCTGAGATGGAATCCATTCTATTGACATGATCGAAGCTGCAGAGCCTCTTCTCAAATTCTATTATTGGCACTCATTTATTAGCTTTTTTTTTTTTTTTTTTTTAAAGGTGGGGATGGGGGTGGGTTTCAACATATTATCGAATTCCAGCTGAGATGGATTGCTTGACTTGGATATCACCATTCCTGTTATTCATTGTTGTATACACAGTGAAATTTACTTAAAAGTCATTTTAGCCTGTGATGGAGGTCAATCTTAAGTTTGAGTAAAGGGAAACTACTATGCTTGAGAGAGTATGACATATAAACATAGGAGGAATAGTTTTTCCCTTTTCAGAAACTATGCATAAATGAATCGTGATCATGGTTGTCAACTAGATTAAATGACAACTTAAATAGATCTAACTGTTTCTGTGCATTATGATGAAGAATCACATATAGGAGCCTGTCTGGTCAGGAAGGTTCAACATAAATTATCTGTGATTAGTGGCTCTTGGTTTCTTGCATGACTATTCATCTAAAGGTTAGTAAGTTGTAATAAACTAGGGAAATCCTCTTGTTGAAATAGGAGCTGGATCATTTAAACAGGTAGTTGGGCTGCATTGTTTGAATTTATTGCTTCAGGAAGCATTTTTGCAGATGTATTGAGCTCCAGTGCAATGGCTATTAATTTACTAATGACCATAGGATTCAGAAAATGTATATCTTTCCTCTTCCTTTTGTGACGTGGTTTATAAAGTTGAATCATACATGTACTCTCATTTCTATCTTGAACTTATCATTAGCATGACCATTTTCCTTTCAGAATGAAGAGGCTGGACGACCCCAGTTCAAAGGCATAGGCAGAAGTGATCAGAGAGAGACTGGATTGGAAAGGGGTGGTGAGCCCACTGATGTCAATCATATTCGTAAAGAGAACAAGTTCAAAAATCCAAGTTCTCTAGAAGTTTGTTCTGGCAATAAAAGAGAAAATGAAGGAAGGTAATGGGGGTAGTGTATCAAATCTCCTGTAAATAATTTCGTTCCTCTTTATTTGTTCTCTGCTCGGATTTTCAATGAGTAAGAGAACTCTATTGAAAAATCTGACCTCAGAAAGAATGAAAATTTATTGGGAGATATTAAGTCTGATTTCCAGCATACCATATTGTTTCAAATCTGGTTTTAAGTTAATTCGAACCAGATCCTCTGATCCTTATTATAGTTGTTTCTTTTCCCCATTGCAGTAGATCACCAGGTGACAGAAAAGATGATAATCGAATTTCACATATAGCAGCTGTAATCCGTGATATTTTTGGGGAATTTGACGATGAAGAACAAGCAGAGTATACAGTTCAGAAACAGATTGAAGATGAGGAAAAGGTTAGTGTCCAATGTCCAATTTCACTCTTTCATGCCTTGTGATGTTTTACATTTTGTAAGTATGCACAACAGCACAAGCTACAATTATGTCTTTGCTTCTAATATAGAAGGCTCTTGTGGAAGAGGAGAGAGATTTTCGGAAAGAATTGAAGCATGAGGATATTGTACCTGATGGGGTGCAAGAATATGCTGAGGTTGAACAGGAAAAAAAGGATGGCTTGTCACCAGTGTTGGAGATTCCTGTTCATCATCCGCTGGCTGATCCCTATAAGGTTTGTCTCATCTCTTATTTTCTGGAGTTCTAACTTTCATAATCTGTTCTTTTTTCCCCTTAAATCTTGATTATAATTACATGCTAGTGCTCCAGAAAAACCAACTCTAAAGTTTCTCTAAAGTCTTGAATGGTTCTGTTTTTTAATGCTAATAGATAGTGGAACTGGTAATTGCACTCAAAGTTCAGAAACTCTTGAGTAATTCTTTGACAGACAGTTCCTGTTTAAAACTGCTTAAATTTCAAGGCAGTTTCTTTTGTTGAAGACTCGCTTTTGCAACGGCTCCTGTGGTTTCTTTTAACCAAGCTGCTGCCTATGAGTTACTGGCTCATTCTTCTACAGGCACACGGTCAGAGACCTGGCTCCTTCCACTTCGTGGGAGCTTACGGTTTCTTGTTCTATTTCACTCCCCAATGGGGGTTCTTTTCACCCTTCCCCCCAGTACTACTCCGCTATCAATGTTATTTTCTCTTTCTTTCCATTTTTTACCGGTGGTTCTGTGTGTGTACCTAACCTATTGTCCCATTCCTCCTCCTCTCTATTCTCTCTTTTCCCTTACCATTCTGCATCAGTTGGTATGAGAACCATTTTTCTTTTCCTCTGGTTTAATCCTTCTGAAAAAATTCAATATGTTTGCTAATATCCGTGCTAGAACTTCACATGCCTTTGCACATAGCTTTGCATGTGTTTTAAGACACCTTCAAGCAACTGTACCCTTATTTTTTGTGAGGTATACTTTCCATATTGTCTTGCGATGCCAGAGATTTGATGAGCAATGGGATTTTAGCAAACTGAAAGCCTTTGTATGCAAATTTTGAGGACTTGCACACTAGGCCATCTTGTATATGTGGACTCAGTTGCTCGAGAAAGAACACTATATTATCCAAGAAAGAAGTTTGGTATCATTTCTACTGGGGTTAAATAGGTCAACGCAGCTGTCACAGTCCATCAAATGACATCTGAGTAACTGAAGTGAAATAACCCAGTTTTATCTAATTCAAGTTATTCTTGTTTCTCATAGCAACTGACTTAAATTGTTTTGGTTCCAGTTAAAGCAAGCCTTCCTGAGTCCATTTTGCTCGTGCACAAATTTTAGAAATTATAACGCAGTGATTTCATTCGTGGTAGATGCACATGATCAAGCTCTCCAACATAGTGGGCATTGAACCCAAGCCATTTGATCCAAGCACCTATGTTGCACAGGACTTCTATACGACAGACAATTCTGGAGCTAGAAGACGTATCCTTCCAAATAATGTCATTCGCTGGAGGAACGTCAAAAATCCTGATGGCACAACTACTGTACGTTGACTTTTGGATTTTTTTTTTTTTTTTTTACCAATTTACAGGTCCATGGATGATCACAAAACTCTAGTCAACCCTTCATATTTCTAATGCCACATCTTGCTAAAGTTATCAATTCTGTATAATATATTTAGGTGGGCTGAATCTGTCTTGAAATTAAATTAGCTGTTATTTGAACTTTTATCCGTTACCTTTTATCATTTTAAATTTGTAATGACTTTTATTTTAAACCTAGTACTTACACTTCGTTCTCACATCCTGATAATATTTTCATAATTAGTTAGTCATTATTGTTTGCTGGATTGGACCATTTTGGTGCATTTTGTGGCAAACTTACCTATCTTTCACATATGCTTAAATAACTCAACAAACTAAATCTACACGTGCAGGTTGAAAGCAATTCACGCTTTGTAATATGGGACGATGGTAGTTTGCAGTTATTAATTGGAGAGGAATCATTTGACGTCTCTGAGCAAGACATACATGACATGCAAACACACCTTTTCTCTGTACATGATAAGGTACCTTATAAAGTGTTCAGCAGCAAGTTCATTACACTGATAGTGTTAATGGGGCTTTGACTTGTGGCCTCTCATATCTGCCATGCGGTGCATCGCATAAGAGATATCTATTATTGTGTTTCTAAACATTCACCCACCATCATAATCACTACCTTAACTCCATGATTTTTAATCTTTTGTGGCAAAATTTCAGGAAATTCTCCAATATGAAGGGAGAATCAGAAAGAAGATGCATTTTATGCCTTCCTCCCTGACTTCTGATTCCCATCAAACATTGTCTGCTCTTGTTGATGCAAGAGATAAAAAAGCGATCAAAGTCAGAAGTTGCATTGCTGAGATTGACCCTGAGTGGGAGATCAAGTATAAAAAGGTAAATCTTTAATTAGCCTTGCTTTTTCTATATAGTATAGACTTCTAGGGCATTCATGTTATACCTTTGCCTTGACTTGATAGACGGAAATGAAAATGAACGAAGCCAATAAAAATCGTGGTCGGAAGAAGGGGAAAGTAATTCATAAGCATAAACAAACTGTCAACAGGGAGAAGCATCATCTGGCTCCTAATATCCTGGAGGATGCAAATGAAAAGGTCTTATTCAATTTTGTTTCCGTATAATTGTTTGAAGTATGTCATATAATATTGACACTAATGTATGTCTATATGTTGTTCTCTGTCTGTCTTACTAATAACTTGAGCAAAATCAGAAAACTAAGCAAGATTTTCACCAACCGCAACTGTCTGCTTCCCAATGCCAATTCAAGGAAAATCTAGAGAACAAAGCTGGACCAGAGATCCACCAATTTGGTGCAAAGAAGGCAAGTCATTCGGTGATGCCCTCTCCCCCTTTCAAGGGGGACACTTTTCAGGTTATTTTGTTATAATTAACCTTTACGTCCAACTGTCTAAGCCTGTGTTTTGACAAAGCTTTATATTGCTTATAAGGTGGTTAAACTCTTTTTTATCCCCCCATTCCATAGGATCCACAACTTTTACTTATTTTTACTTATATATCTGATAAAGCTTTGCCAAACATGCGATAAATGACAATCCTATTGAATCTTCCTTTTCCGTTTCCAGTTGCCAAAACATTTTCACAGGTTTGTATTTTCTGCTGCCAGTTCATCACAACGGCCCATAGACTTGTTTGGAACTAAAGAAAAGGAGTGCAGTTACAATTGCGAAGGGAAAGAATATGATGGTTCACCATCAGACAGAAGGTCTAGGGGGACAAAGCAGAATTGTGAGGAGGAAGAGGCAAATGAAAATTCAGGAGACAAGTCTGTGGTGAACGACAATTTTTCTAAAAACATATTCTTTTCGAGCCTCTAATGCATGGAAGAGAGAGAAGAAATGTTCTCTACATTTGCTATTGCTCTTATAAAAATGATGAGTTTGTTGTCACTCAGTTGTTTTGTCAAAATCGAAACTTACATGTTTGTGACTCTTAAGCTTCTTAAATGTGTCCTTTATTAACGTTGGCTGCTAAAAATTTTAATGTTCCTTCTTCGATAGAAGCAAATGAGGTAATAATTTTGGTGGTTTCTTCTCGTCTATATTATTTGTTGACTCGTCCCACGTCAGTTGTGAGTATAGTTTTGCTGGTATACAAGGATTGGGGTAGCTTCTACTTGTATAAGCATGGAGTATGTTAATTAGTTCCCAACTGTATTGGTATGGCCAGGGGTCATACAAGGGTGATTATTTATTTATTTTAATTATCAAAAGATGTTTAATGAAAAGAGTAAGTAGCATTGGGGTCCCGAACCTTTGAACCTTGTGACGATACCTGAAATTTGTGGCATCTCGGATCTTTTACTTTTAGAAAGCGTGCGAGCATGGTCCTTTTGTAACGAAAAACCGTCAGTTTGAACCAATATACCATTTGAAATTGGAATACTATATTAGAGAGATAAATGCGAAAGCAACTACTACTATGAAAATTTAAAAGATGATACATACTCCAAAATTTTGGCAAAATGCTGGAGAACTCTGTGAACTACAATACCTAGATGGTTCATTAGACTCGTGAATCATCAGTGATTGAATAGGATATTTTGCATGCATTGGATTAAGCAGGGTCGATAAAATGGAGAAGTGCTACATGAATCTTGTATGACGCGAAGATTAAGCAAGTTCTACAAAATAGTGATAAGATGATTGTGCTTTATGGTCTCTTCAAGGACCAAAGGCTTATTAGCACAAAACGTCTTTACGTTTGACCTTTAGTATGCAAAAAAATCCTTACGTTTCAATTTTTTGCATTTTCACTTTTATTTCCACGCTTCACTGTGGAAATCATCATTTTCATCTACTTTTTCAATATAAAGTTGTAAAATGTCGAAAAAACCATCCTATTTAAATAAAACAAAAAATAAAAATAAAAATAAATAAAGAACAAATTAGAATCATAATCCCAAAATCTCAAAAGATTACAAATTAGCCCCCAATGTATAATTAAAAATCCAACATACGCCAAAAACTTAGGCCAACCACCACCTTTGAACCTTAAAAACTGTGGCAACCACCACCTAAACCATCGGAACTCCATATCATTGGACAACCCTCACTCCCCTCTACACACACCACCCAACCACCAACCCTAATGTCATTAGATTTGGTCGAGAATCGATGGCCAAAATCAGCAACTTGTCAACACAAAAACCGACTACACTATCTTCTCCGGCCAACCACCACCCAAACCACCGGAACTCTATACCATTGGACAACCCTTACTCTTCTCTACACATACCACACAGCCACTAGCCCTAACGTCACCAAATTTGGCCAAAATTGATGGCCAAAATCAGCAACTTGTCAACACAAAAATCGACTACATCACCTTCTCTGACAAGACCCATGCCTTTTCTATCATAGTGGTCGACTATACTTATCAAGGCACACCTATTCAGGGTCTTGCAACATCAACAAATCCACATGATCAAAATTTAAAGCCCCATTATTTGTATCAAGTGAAAAACGCAACTTTTAGTTGCAATTTTCGACTCCGGTGGTGGGACCCATGATCGCAGACCACCCATTCTCGCATCATCTGATCACAATGCAGCAATTCCACCTGTGGGTCTTCAACAATTCAGCCTCCATATGACATATCGAACAAGGATAGTAAGTGCGTGCGAGGAAGATTTTGGCCACCAATTCCAACCAAATCTAGTGACGTTAGGGCTAGTGGCTGGGTGGTATGTGTAGAGGGGGGCGAAGGTTGTCCAATGGTATGGAGTTCCGGTGGTTTGGGTGGTGGTTGGCCGGGGTTTTTAAGGTTCAAAGGTGGTGGTTGGCTTTAGTTTCTGGCATAGATTGGATTTTTAATTATACATTGGGGACTCATTTGTAATATTTTGAAATTTTGGGACTATGATTTTAATTTTTTCTTTTTCTTTTCATTTTATTTAAATAGGAGGGTGTTTTCGTCATTTCACAGTTTTTTAATTGAAAATATAGATGAAAATGATGATTTCCGTAGTGGAACGTGGAAATAGGGGTGAAAATACCAAAATATGAAACGTAAGGGTGTTTTGCACATTAAAGGACAAATGTAGAGATTTTTTGTGCTAATAAGCGAGGACCAAAAGTCCATGTGTGAATGTTCGTTATATGACTATTCTGCAAGTATATGAAGTCGTGAAAGAGTATGAAACGTGTTGAATTTCACGAGAATTGTCATATTCACTTTCAAGTAAACTAGAAGCTAACTTAATTTAGAACTACACAAATTTATCGTTTTTTACGAGTACAAATTAAAATATGTTGGAAAAATGGCTTGTTGGGGTGTTTTGGCATAATTTTGAGTGAGATTCGCTTGTTCATTATGGAAGATCAAAGTTGACTTGTGTTCTCTATTTTCTACTTTAACTAGTAGGGTAAACTTGCATTGCATGTTAATTAGATAATGTTAAAAATAAGTGTGTAATAAAATAAAGAATAAGCCTATAAAAGTCGACATACAAATTATGTTTACAAACTCGACTTACAAATAGAAACCAATTTTAGGATCCTATCAAATGCAATCCATTCACAATATGGGTTTATGTTTAAAATATATATAGTATCTTGATTCAACCTTAAGAATAGAAATAATGTATTGGAGAATTCTCAATACATTACATGCAACATTATTCTAATCTGACAAAATTGTTTACTAATTCAAAAAGGAAAATAACATTTTGACACAATTATAATATTTTAATCATAAGATCTTTGAGGAACTTTTGCAGATTGAGTAAAATATCAAAACAGATGAATATCAGCTCACCAGTGAATATGTTAATAAGAAAGATGACATTAAATATTATTAGTATAATGACATGAAAGCACACACGGGCAACGCCCCTCGTGTTGCCCCTAGGGTCGAGGGGGTAGCACACCTCGTGGGGGCTCGTTGCCCCCAGGGTCGAGGGGGCAGCACACCTCGTGGGGGCTCGTTGCCCCCAAAAGGTGTTCTGATTTTCATGTATGGAATAGAGTTATATTTTTTAGTGAGGATGGACCGGTTTTTTTTTTTCTTTTGCTATTTTTTTTTTTAAATTTTGAATTCAAACATAAGAATAAAAACTGTAAAGATTAATATCTAATAAAATTGAATGTTTTCTAGTATTAATATTAATAGAATGAAATGTTATTTTTTGGCAAAAGAATAAGAAATAATTTAGTAATAATTTCAAAAATATTAAAACTTTTTTCTAGCAAAAGAAAATCGACAGACACAATGTCCGCCATATCTCCACGCTGCATGGAGACTTTTTTTTATATCCTTCTTCTAAGAATACATGCCTAAATAATAAGGAACCCCTAAAATCTTAAAAATAGTTATTGGAGTTCCCATGTTTAGCCTATACGTTTCTCTATCTATTTATAACGATCAAAGACATTTATTACCAGCCACCATCACCAATGGAACAAGATTGTCATCCTCGAAACGACAATCATCATTAATCTCCTCCTAGAATGATTGGAATTATAATCCAAATATTCAAATAAAACATACAAATTTACTCCAACAAACAAAAGAAAACCATATTGTTCCATTACTAATTACTACATGGGTGTGTATATTTTTTAGTAGAAGCACCATCTAAGCCTAGAAGGGATTTTAGGTCTCCACCTAGACCTATTGGGGATCTTTAGATTCCTAAGCCTTGTCTATTGATAAAGAAATGATGTTCAAATGGGAAGTGCGCATCTCTCAATGTAATTGTAAGATGATGTTAGATATTTAATTTGGAAATATGTAACTGTGAGCTTATGGTCGGCCAAAATAGACACCGTTTAGGATGACTTCTTGAAAGTCTAAATAGATTTTGAAACTAAGAAATTTCTTTTAAATTAGATAATTTTTGACGGAGCATTACCTGATGCTTAAAAGAGATACCAAAGGAAGCAAACTCTGGAAGTACTTCTACAAAACGTAGAAGCTATCCAAAATGACCTTTACAATAAGTATAAAAATCCAAGATTTCGTCATCATCTACTCAATACTTTAGAGGGGTATTATCACCTCCTTACCAAACATGTTAAAATAATGCTATGCTAAACTTACAATTAAAGGTCACTGAACTTTGAGAGAAGAAATTTAGTCACCCCTTCAACACCCTTCTTGAACTCCGCTTGCTTCTCTGCATCAAGCTTGGGTGTCAACAACTTGATATACTTCTTGATGTATACAACAAATTGCTTCTTGTCAAATGTGGGTTGCTCCTGTATTTAATAACCAAGTTAAAAGACACTAAATTATGAACATAGAATTCAATCATAATACACATTATGCATGAACTAAACCTGGAGTTTGAATGTGTCAACGATGTTAACGAACTTAATAGTAGTGTCATCAGTACCTTTAGCAAAAGGGTTTGCACCAATGTCTACACCAACTGCTCCCTGGACAACCCACTGTAATCCACCACAAAAGTTATAGTGTAAAAATCTTGCTAATGAGACATAATAATACATGCATCCAATATTTCCTAAGATAATCCAAACAAACAAGCAATTAAAAAATAAAGCAAATTGATAAATGTTTATTGAGTCAATGAACATAACGATGAACCAAATAACTAAAAATAACTAAATCTAATGAAATAAGTAAACATCTTTATGTTTCCCTCAACTTCCTAAACAATCTCATTTTCAATTTCATTGTATGGAAATGAGATTGAGAAAATTCATCACCAAAAAAATTAAAAATAAGAATGTCAGTCGTGGTGAAAACATTAACTATTTATGGTAATCTAGAAGGCCAATTAAGCTCCCCTGAAATAACTCGCCTCGAATTGCACAAATTGTTGACCGAAGCGGGTATGTCATTGTCAGGTCCCTACGCTATGGAAGAATCGAAAGATGAATCCACAAGACAGTCAGTGGAGTTTCAAACACCAAACCTAAGCTTGTACAAGAACCTCATTGGAGAGGTGGAATTAATGGAAGGGTTTTTAACGGTGTAGCAATTTAACGTATGGCTGTTATGAATTAATGGTGGTGGATTGATGAATGATGTTGAGCGGTTAATTACGTGTGAAAATGAAAGATGCGATGACTGATGGATTGCGTGAAGAGGTAAAAATCTTAGGAAAAAAAGAATTATGACGACGATAGGAAATCGCGACACTTGACGGGCCAAGTTTTTACCTCTTTTATATTGTAGTGATATGACCTCATTGATATTTGATTGAGAATTCTTAGGATGGGTACTTCGATAGATATGTAGAACAACTACAAAATAAAAATGAATAGGCCATAGATAGATTTAGTTGCTACCAAACTAACGTGTGATCATATTTTTAGAACTTATTTTCTGTTTGGAGCGATACATATTCTAGTATAGTGGAATGGGTTATTGTGATAGAAGCTGACATGGTCAAGTTGAAATTCCTTCAATCCATCATTAAGGAAGCCTTCTAACTTCATCCTTCTATCTTATTATCTCTACCAAGAATGGCCGATAAGAATTGTAAGATCAATGGCTACTTCATTCCAAGGGGCTCAATGTGTCTTGTAAACATTTGGGCCATAGGTCGTGATCCAAATGTCTTAGACAACCCACTTGAGTTTCGACTTGAACGATTTTTACCGGATGGTGAAAAATCCAAAGTTGATGTTAGAGAAAATAACTTGAGGAAATTACAACTAGACGTAGATTTTAAAAATCATTTTCATAAATCAGATTACAAGTTTAACTTTTCAAAAATCAAGTTTTTTTATTTAACTAAATATTAATTATATAATTTTCATCCCAATTAATTAATTTTACCCAAATCAAAACCTAGTATTCATGTTTCTCTCCCTGACCATTCATTTCTCTTCTTTCTGTCCGTTTCTCTCATTTCCATTTCTGTCTTCTCTCATCTCCCTCATCGATGAAGACGACGCTTGTAACGCCTCACATATTTGTCGGCGGTGATGTCTTCTCTCTTCTGTGATGCTGCAATGCAGATCAAATCGTCTCCGTCATTTTTTTAATTTTGGAGTGGTGCGACGGAGGTTGTGTGATGGTTATGTTGCAGCGGGTGTGGTGCTGTGGGTGTACGTGTGTGCGGTGATGATCGTGCGGTTAGGTGTGTGAGTTGGTGTGGCGGCGGTGAAGGTGTAGATCTGTATTTTTTTATTTGAGCGATACGATGGTGGTGGAGGTGTGGAGTGAGGTGGCAGTGTAATAGGGTGTGTGTGTTTGTACGTGTGACAGCAGGGTTATTTCTGTGCGGTGGTCACGATTTGTACGACTACTGTGGAGGTGGAGGTGCAGTTGAATGGTGGTAGTTTGATGATCGATGTAGGTACCGTGGTGGTATGGTGGCGTGCATGCGGTAGGGGTGGTCGTGATGCGTAATGGTGGTAGAGATGCGGTGGGGTCGGGATTCGTTGTGCGTTCATGTTGGCGGCAATGGATATGATGTATGTGCGTGTTGGTGATGCGTGTGGCGGTGGTGGGTTTGGGGTGGTGATAGTGGTGCTAGGGAGGGTGTGGTGTTCGTTTTGAGATGTTGATGTTGCTATTGGGCGACGATGATGGTGGTGCCGCTGGTGCAGGTAGTGGTGAAGTGGTGGTCACAAATGATTTGGTCGATTGTGAACAATAATTTGGTTGTTGTGTGACTAATAAACAATATGTGACCAATGAATTAGATAAACTGTGATCAATACATGTTGTGTGACCTAAATATAATTTATTTTCAATTAATGTGATGTTTGTGACCATAAAATAAGTAGTGTGACTTATAAATTTTGTGATTTGTGACCAATGAACAAATTGTGACTTTTAAATATTTAATTTGTGACAGACGAACAATTTGCTACCTAAATTTTGAATTGTGAACAAATCGCATAGATATGTTACCTTAATATATTCGTCGGAGTTGGAACACTTGTCGGAATTGAAACAGTCGTCGAAATAAAATGGCGACGAAACGGTCATCAGAATCGGAGCAGTTACTGAAACGATAGTCGAAATAGTCGCAGGAGAAGAGTTGTGACCAGAACGGTAGTCAGAATAGTCCCCAGAGCAGTAGGGGTGGTGGAGGTGGGGTGGGGTAATTATGTTATATTAGAATTGAATATGTAATAATGATAAATTGACTTAATAATTTACTATTTTATAAATAATTTTTTTTTTTTTAAATTAGAAACTTGTTTTTGTGTTTTTGAAATGCTGTAAAGATATGTATTGTTCCCTAACTTTGAACTTATAGGATTTGGAGTGGGCTGTAGAATTTGTACTGGAACGAGCTTGGGCATGTGCATGGTGAATAACTACAACTTTGGTCTATGCATTTGATTTCGAGTTGCCTAATGAGCTATCGGCCCATAAGCTTGACATAGAGGAAGCTTTCGGACTAGCCTTACAACGGGCTGTGCCATTGGAGGTGCACCCTAGGCCCAGATTAGCTCCTCATATATTCAACTTATCCAAGTTGCAAATTTCGCTATATAATGTGTGTGGATAATTAGTGGGAAGTAAATCCTGCAAAATGTGTATATAAAAAGTATGTTTAACAATCCTAACATGAATTTTAGCTTTGCCAATCATAAACAATATTTCAGTACTTTCATTGAGATTTACTCTTAAGAAGTTCATAAGTCTTGTTTCTTTTTATAGGCTCTCTAATAGATTTTTAGTACGGAAGTTTATTAAAAATGATTCTCAAATATATCAAAAGATTTTTGACATGTTTAAACTTTAAATGCTCGAATAGATAGAGTTAGACTTGGGAATAAAAATTTTGTTATACACTAGTAATTATATCGAATCATACAAGATCATTATACTAAATATTCCCGAGTGAAACAAAATAGATATCCTCATAAAATTGTTAAAAAATAATATTGAACTTCTCCTTACACATTCTTTACAATAAAATTGTGGAGGGTATGATGGGGCTTATTAGAATTGAAACAAGTGAATGAGTCTGCAAATAGTCTTATATGTTCATAGAAGTGAAGAGATGAAGGGGCTTATTAGAACTCAAACAAGTGAATGAGTCAGTCATGGTAAAAACATTAACTGATTATGGTAATCTGGAAGGCTAATTAAACTCCCCTGAAACAACTCGCCCCGAATTGCACAAACTATTGACCGAAGTAGGTATGTCATCGTCAGGTTGTCCCAGCACTATGTAAGAATCAGAAGATGAATCCACAAGGCAGTTAATGAAGTTTCGAACACCAAATCTAAGCTTGTACATGCACCTCGTTCTTGGAGATGTGAAATTAATGGAAGGGTTTTTAGCGGTGTAGCAATTCGACGTATGACTATTGTGAATTGATGGTGGTGGATTGATGAATGATGTAGAATGGTTAATTTTGTGTGAAAATGGAATATGCGATGAGTGATGGGTTGCGTGAAGAGGTGAGAATTTCGGGGGAAAAAAAGAATTATGACGACGATGGGAAATCGCGACATGTGGCGGGCCAAGTTTTTACCTCTTTCATATTATAGTGATATGACCTCATTAATATTTGATTGAGGATTCTTAGGACGGGTACTTCGATAGATATGTAGAACAACTACAAAATAAAAATGAATAGGCCATAGATAAATTTGGTTGCTACCAAACTAATGTGTGATCATATTTTTAGAACTTATTTTCTATTTGGAGCGATACATATTCTAGTACAGTGGAATGGGTCATTGCGGAACTCCTCGACACCCAAAGATCTTTGTTCAAGCTTGAGAAGAGCTCAATTTGGTTGTAGGTAAGGACCCACTTGTGACAGAAGTTGACCTGGTCCAGTTGAAATTCCTTCAATCCATCATTAAGGAAGCCTTTCGACTTCATCCTTCTATCCCATAATCTCTACCAAGAATGGCCAACAAGAGTTGTGAGATCAATGGCTACTTCTTTTCAAGGGGCTCAATGCGTCTTGTAAACATTTGGGCCATAGCTCGTGATCCAAATGTCTTAGACAACCCACTTGAGTTTCGGCCTGAACGATTTTTATCGGATGGTGAAAAATCTAAAGTTGATGTTAGAGGAAATAACTTTGAACTGATGCCATTTGGAGCGGGCTGTAGAATTTGTATTGGAACGAGCTTGGACATGCGCATGATGAGTAACTGAAACTTTGGTCCGTGCATTTGATTTCGAGTTGCCTAATGGGTTATCGACCCATAAGCTTGACATGGAGGAAGCTTTCGGACTAGCCTTACAACGGGTTGTGCCATTGGAGGTGCACCCTAGGCCCAAATTAGCTCCTTGTGTATTCAACTTATCCAAGTTGCAAATTTCGCTATATAATGTGTGTGGATAATTAGTGGGTAGTAAATCCTGCAAAATGTGTATATAAAAAGTATGTTTAATCATCCTAAAATGAATTTTAGCTTTACCAAACATAAACAATATTTCAGCACTTTTATTGATATTTAATGTTGAGAGTTTCACAAGTCTTGTTTCTTTATATAGGCTCTCTAATAAATTTTTAGTATGAAAGTTTATTAAAAATGATTCTCAAATATATCAAAACATTTTTGACATATTTAAACTATAAATGCTCGAATAGATAAAGTTAGACTCGAGAAAATAAAATTTTTTATACACAGATAATTATATCGAATCATACACAGATCATTATACTAAATATTCCCCGAGTGAAACAAAAGAGATACCCTCGTAAAATTGTTAAAAAATAATATTGAACTTCTCGTTACACATTCTTTACAATAAAATTGTGGAGGGTAGGATGGAGCTTATTAGAATTGAAACAAGTGAACGAGTCTACAAATAGTCTTATTTGTTCATAGAAGTGAATAGATGAAGGGGACATTGGATGAAGCCTTGTAGTTAATGCTATTTATTAAGCTTATAATATAAACGGGACAATTTTGTTTTAGCAGGTGAAACTTAACTACGAAAAAACAATTTCAAATAAGACAATAACGATAATATTAACAATGTAATTCTCTAAACTCTTTACTAGAGTTCAAGTCAAAAAGAAGTTTGAAGTTTATCATCAAGTACATGAGTTCTACTCTTGAAAATTCTTCAAGATAACACTTAGTAAGAAGAATCAATTTGTTCTTGTCAAACGCAGGGAATAAATCATTGGAAGATAAACATGCTAGAAAAAGGAAGTAATTTAAGGGTAGTTCTCTTTGTGTTTCATTTTTGTGCTTTGATTTTTGAATTCATTTTGGCATTTTGAAAACACCCAAAACGCATTTTGAAAATTTTGGTTTGATTACAACTGAAAACACTCAAAACGATAAATTTGTTGTTTTGAGTTTTCTTTGTAAATGTTAAACTTGTTTTCAAAATCGCGTTTTCGAAAATAAGAAAGAGAACGTGTTTTCACTATTTTGAAAAATTGAAAAGAGAAAACGGTAAAGAGAACATACCCTTAGTATTTACCTCATAAAAGCGATTATTCAACTCTTGAAGTTACATATCAACGACATCGTAAAAAGAACCCACCCGAAAGCAATGGAAATTTGTCATTTCTTGAATGTCACGTTGTAAGGGAGATCAGCACATGAGCACAATCCATTTTGGGACGTTAATGATCTACTTCTGGCAAAATGAAATAACATTTTCCAAATAGAGTCCCACTTATTGTCCCTCATCACTTGGAGTCTTCATTTACATATTTTCACTTAAGTCATGGCATTTACAATATGGTAATCTTTCTTTCGTAACATCTTAGACAATTCATTTGAAGTCTCTAAAATGGATCTCATGAGATGTAGATCAAATACGAAGTCGAATGATTGCATCAAGTCCATCAAATTGTGTGCCTTGCATCTTTGTTCAAGATCTGATCCATCAACAACAATCATTTCAAGTACATCAATTATAGGTAAGAAGATAGAAATCAAACTAATCAAAGTACGATAATGTGATCCACAATATTTATCACCAGAACGTGTAATAGTAATTTTTTAATTGAGATCCTGTCTATTTGAAGTCTTGCCATAATTAAGTACTTTAGAAATTATGACTTCTTGTTTCTCCGAAAGGAGATCACCACGCTTAGACAAAGCTCCCACAATATTTATCACACCAAAATTAAAGAGTGGTTGAAACTTTCTTGTGCTTCTTTTCTATAGCTACAAGAGCCAATTGAAGTTGATATGCAAAACAATGAACATAAAAACACATGAATTCTCTTTCAAAATAAGTGCTTTGAGATCATTAAACTCTCATTTTATATCACTCGCTTCATTATAACCTTGTCCTCGAATTCTAGATATTCTCAATGTATATCTTGAAAGTAATTTATGTATAGCAGTCCTAAGTGTTAGGGCTGTAGTATTGGAAATATGTTCGGTCTCTATAAAACGTCAACCACATGTCCCATCGTATTCATATGACGTAAAATAATAGGCATTTGCTCATTTAATGAGACACTTTGAGATTTATCAACTAGAATTAAAAATAATGTATCATCAATATCTTTGACAATAACATCAATTGTTTCAATAGCTACAGTATATACAATATCCTTTTGAATCTAGTGATGTTAATTTGAGATTTTGTGGAGCATTTTTCAAAGTAACAGTTTAATCACCTAGAAAGTGCAACTGTTCAAGTCACCTTGATTATTTGAATCTTAAAACATCATGACCACATAAAGCAAGTCCTTGTTGTAGAAGTCGAGCACAGTCAATTGAAATATTCCAATGAATTTGATACACGCGTTGTATTTGTTCTAACTCCTTAGAGAAAAATGTATCAAAATTTTGTTGTTGATTCACCAAGGCTTCACAGTTGCTTCGAGCTTGATTTGGTATGATGCCAGTGGAGGCAATTAACCCAACATGATTTATAAAAGATTATTACATGTTGTACAACGTATTAAACATTGATAAAACTCTCAAATTGAGCGATTTGATTCTTCTTAGGTTAAATTAGGATATGGGAACTGATAATTCACTACAACAAAAAATAGTTATTTGCAACACTAAAATACAACATTTGTTGATAAATGTTGTTAAAATGGTCTTTTGGCAACATTTTAGTAAGTGAAACCCCCAAACTTGAATTTTGTTTGTCCTCGAACAAAATAGAACTTAACTACTCAAAATTTCATAAGTAACTTAGTTGGATAATATGCTTTTAGCCTCGTGATTGGACTTTTAGAGTTGAAACTATAAACTATCTCAAAATCACAATGCTAAATCAACCTCTACATATTCAATGTAAAATCGACGCATGTGTGTGTGTGTCAAGATTCATGTAAAGCGTTACAAAGTCATAAATTAATTCAATTCCCGACCATTTACGGTCAAATATTTCATTCCTTCGCTCGTAAGATACACACCCCCAAACTATATTTTTTTCACTATTTTCCCAATGTGAGATATAAGGTTGAATGTGTGATATAATACTAATCCTCACCCTCTCTAGTTTGGTTTAATTTTGCTAATTGCAGCTCAACACATCAACAAATGCAGATTCTCCTTATTTTTTATTGTTTCAACCTCTAAGAGTCAATTAAACTAATAATCTCTTGTCAAATGTCTAATTCTCTCAAATGAGTGTTTGAGACTTACTCCAAAGTCAGAAGACCATAGGGCACCAGGTTTTTTGAGACTCTTACAAACTTAATCACTCGAGTCATAAAGACTATAAAGAGAAGTTTCACAATAAGAGCGTTGATATTTTTTTTTATGATTTGTGCAATGTCCTTTTATAAACACTCATTTTCAAAAATCAACCCCTAACTTAAGACTTTAACCTAGTTTTCATCTTATTAGTTTTAGACAATCCACACAAAATTTGGCACACATGGAATCTACATATATTCTCAGTGTCTCCCTACAACAGCTCAATCACCCCCAAACTATCTAGAATTGGTTTAAGGATGTATATTATAATGGTTATTTGGATTTAGTATCTATGGTCCATTATTGTCACCCTACTCAATAATATGAACCAATTTTATTTTTTTTCATAATGCAGAACATAAATCCTGTGCTCAAAACTATCAAATCCCACATAAATAAGCACAAACTAACCTAACATATAACTTAACCATAATTTATAGTCCAACTCTATGTTCCAATATATACATCATCGTTAGCAGATTATCGGACCCACACAACCATGCAAAAATACATAAAAAATAGTAATAAAACTGATTTTTTTTAAAATAATAAAAGCACACGCAAACAAATAAAACTCGTATTTTCCACCCCCAAACTTAAAGTAGACATTGTCCTCAATGTCATAAATCCTAATTTCACATATAAATGGGTAGGAAAGAAAATGATGAAAACGACTCCCCTGATATGACTTGAAATCCGAAAGCTAGTTATCTTATTTCTCCCGTTGGCTCCTTAGTCAATATTGGTTTAGATGTTCTATGACTTCATATTCCTACGCAAAACAGTCAAATAAAACATTCAAGATCAAATACCTGGAACAAGTGGTACTTAGCCCTAACATCTATTAAACCAACAAACATATTGAAGATTTAAGGGGAAAACAGGGTGTGGATGATGAGTCCCTGAAATAAATAATACAAAAAAAAAACTTCTCTAATTTATCTTAAATTAATCTAAAATCAAGAATAAAAATAAATAAATAAATAAAAAGGATAGAAATGTTGGGTTGTATCCCAACCAGCGCTTCTTTATAGTCAATAGCTCAACTATCCATTACTTAGGCTAGTCTGCATTATTAAGTTGTACGATTATCTTCTCACTGGAGTAGTCAGCTCCCCAATAAGTTTTCAACCGTTTTCCATTTACTTTAAACCTTCTTTGTTGATCATGTGATACTACCTCAACTGTGCCATATGGATAAACAACTACAATAGTGAATGGACCCGACCACCTTGATTTTAACTTGCCTGGAAAGAGCTTGAGGCAAGAATTGAACATGAGCACCCGTTAACCAACCTCGAATTCTTTTTTGTAATATGTCTGTCATGATATCTTTTAGTTTTCTCCTTGTACAACTTTGCATTCTCATAAGCTTCCCGACCTAAATTCATCAAGCTCGTTTAGTTGAAGGATTCTTGTCTTCCCAAGACTGCCTTCATATCAAAATTTAGCAAGTGAGTTGCCCAATACACCTTGTGCTCAAGTTCAACAGGTAAGTGACATGCTTTTTTGAATGCCAGTCGGTAAGGAGACATCCCGATAGGAGTTTTAAATGCAGTGCGGTAGGCCCAAAGTGCATTGTCTAATTTCTTTGATCAATCTTTGCGTGATGCGTTAACTCTAGCTTATAGTATTTTCTTTAACTCTCTATGGGAGATCTCTACTTGCCCACTCGTCTATGGATGATAAGGAGTCGCAACTCGATGTTTAACCCCATATTCGCCAATAAAGCCGAGAATAAGCGGTTACAAAAGTGCTTTCCGCCATCACTAATAATAGCCCGCGAAGTTTTGTACCTGGAAAAGATATTCTTTTTGAGGAATTGAGTCACAACTCGCCCATCATTTGTAGGTGATGCCACAGCCTCTACCCATTTAGATACATAGTCCACTGCCACCAAGATATACTGTTGACCATATGAAGACGGGAATGGTCCCATGAAATCAATATCCCAAACATCGAAAATTTCTACATCCAATATGCTATTTAAAGCATTTCATTCTTTCTAGAGATGTTCCTTATCCTTTTGGCATTTATCACACTTCTTCACTAATTCATAAGCATTCTTAAACAAAGTTGGCCAATAAAAACCTGATTGTAAGAATTTAGCTGCTATTTTGGTTGCTGTGAAGTGACCTCCATATGGAGAAGAGTGAGAATGATCCAATAAATGCTTATGTTCTTCTTTCGGCACGCAACGACGAATGATTTGATCTGGACCACGTCTATAGAGAAACAGATCATCCCAAAAGTAGTGCTTTAGATTACTGAATAATTTTTCTTTTATTGACTAGAATACTCCAGAGGAATAATAGAACTGGCCAAATAGTTGACATAATCTGCATACCAAAGTGTTGCATTGATCTCAAAAGGTGTCTCGTCTGGAAATTCTTCCTTAATTTCATCATTAAACTCTTCGTCGTGTTGCTTCAAACGAGATAAATGATCTGCTAGACATTCTTACTTCCTTTTTTATCCCTGATTTCCAAGTTACATTCCTGTAGTAGAAGCACCCATCTGATGAGTCTTGGCTTTGTATCCTTCTTACTGAGCAAATACTTGAGCGCTGAATGATCGGTATACACTATTACCTTTGACCCAATTAAGTAAGGTATGAATTTATCGAAGGTGAACACTATTGCCAAAAGCTCATTTTCTGTGGTTGCGTAGTTCAACTGTGCCTCATTAAGAGTTTTGCTAGCATATTGAATAAAATGTAAAACTTTATCTTTGCGTTGTCCCAACATTGTTCCAATTGTGTAATCACTTGCATTACACATTAATTCAAATGGAAAATCCCAGTCAGGTGAAGCTAATATAGATGATGTGATCAATTTTTCTTTCAAGGTGTTGAAGGCAACCAAACCTCATCTAAAAAATTAAAAGGCACGTCCTTTTCCAACAAATTGCAAAGAGGTTTGGTTATTTTTGAAAAATCTTTGATGAAACACCGATAGAAACTAGCATGTCCGAAGAAACTTCTTACCCCTTTACAGAAGTAGTCGGGGGTAGCTGCTCAATCACTTGTATCTTAGCCTTGTCGACTTGAATACCCCTAGCCGAAATTAAATGCCCCAAAACAATTCTTTCTTGAACCATGAAGTGACATTTTTCTCAATTAAGTACAAGATTGGTTTCTTGACATCGATGCAACACCCTTCTCAAGTGACCCAAGCATTCATTGAATGATGACCCAAATACTAAAAAATCACCCATGAATACTTCAATGATACTCTTTATCATATCGAAAAAGATTGACATCATACATCTCTGAAAAGTGGCTAGAGCGTTCCACAATCCAAATGGCATTCTTCTGTATGCAAAAGTCCCATAAGGGCACATAAATGTGGTATTCTCCTGATCTTCTGGTGTTATAAAAATCTGGTTGTACCCTGAATACTCATCTAGAAAGCAATAATATAACGTCCAGTGAATCTTTCCAACATCTGATCTATGAAAGGAAGGGAAAAATGATCCTTTCTTGTTGCACTGTTTAGTTTGCGATAGTCTATACAAACTCTCCAACCCGTGAATGTGCGCGTAGGAATCAACTCATTGTTTTCATTTGTCACCACTGTAATTCCCCTTTTCATCAGAACTACATGTATTGGACTTACCTGATGACTGTCTAAAATAGGGTATATAATCCCTGCATCCAATAATTTCAGCACTTTTACCCTCACAACCTCCCACATCTTCGGATTTAACCTACGTTGCCGCTCTATTGACGGTTTAAACTCCTCTTCCATTAAAATTTTGTGCATGCAAAGTGAATGGCTGATCCATGTTATATCAGAGATGGTCCATCCTATTGCTGTTTTGTGATATCGAAATACCCTTATTAACTGATATTCTTCATATTTGTTAAGAGAATTTGATATAATGACTGAAAGTGTGTGTCTCTCTCCCAAGAAGGCATATCGTAAATGTGAAGATAACTGCTTTAATTCAAGAGTTGGAGTATTTTGAATAGATGATAAAGTCCTTCAGGAGCTTTCTCCCAGCTCCAGTTGTATCCGTCTCAACATAGGAAGATGTCATTCTAGCTATCAAACATAGTCTTCTATCTTTTCTAATTCGAATGACTCTTCTTTTGAATAAACCAGGCAAACCTCAAACGGATCTTGAGGATAATTGAGTCTAATATATATGTTACAGTTATGTCCGACACATCAATCTGGTAACAAGAATCTGGTTCAGCATTAAACTTAAGTACATTGAAGACGTTGATGGTCAATTCTTCATCATTCATTCTAAAACTTAATTGTCCCTTCTGCACATCTATCAGCGCTCTGCCAGTAGCCAAAAATGGACGACCTAAGGTGAGAGGTACATCTTTGTCTTCTTCCATGTCTAAGATAATAAAGTCTGTTGGGAAGAAAAATTTGTCAATCTTCACCAAAATGTCTTCAACAATTCCTCTTGGGTATTTGATACCTATCAGCGAGTTGCAATGTAACTATAGTAGTTTTTGCTTCTCCCAAACCTAATTCTTTGAAAAGAGATAAATGTATCAATTTGATACTGACTCCTAAATCACATAATGTCTTTTTTATGTATTTGTTACCAATATTGCAAGGAATAGTAAAACTCCCTGGATCTTTTAATTTTGGTGGTAACTTATGTTGAAGTATTGCGTTGCATTCTTCGTTCAGTATCACCGTTTTATTATCCTCCAACTTCTTTTTATTTGATAATATGTCCTTCAAAAATTTGGCATAGCTAGGCATCTGAGCCAAGGCCTCTGCAAAAAGTATGTTGATGTGCAACTTTTTGAACACCTTCAGAAATTTTGCGAACTATTTATCAAGTTTGTGTTTTTGCAGTATTTGCGAAAATGGGACTGGAGATACGTATGCTTTAACAGGAATGGTTACCTTAATCTGTGGACTGTCTCATTTAGCTTTGTGTCTTTATAGTATGACTGATCCATGCATTCCTTGCCCGTGGAGGTACCTTTTCTGTAGTTGTAGCTGCTCTTTTCACTGTTATTTCAGGCAATTGAACTCCACTTCGAGTAGTGATGGCATGTACCTGTTCTTTTGGATTTGTTTCAGTATTGCTTGGTAAGGTTCCTTGAGTTCTCCCCGCTAATGCAACTGCCATCTAACTCATCTAAGTTTCCAAATTTTTAATTGCAGCCTGCTGGTTTTGGATAATTGCTTGTTGGTTTTAGAAATTAGCCTCACTCTTAGTAATGAACTGCGTTAATAGTTAATCCATCGATGACTTTCTATTTTGTTGCTGCTGCTGTTGTTGGAATCCCGACGGTCTTGTCTAAAAATTTCCTCATTGTCCTTGACTTTGATTGCTAGCCCACGAGAGATTTGGATTATTCATCCATCCCGAATTATATGTATTAGAATAAAGGTGGGTTGTTCTGTTGCCCCTGAAAATTCTGCGAATAACTAACCTCATCAGGTTGGATTACATGTGTGGAGGCTAAAGGACATCATTCTGTAGTATGATCAGCCCCGCAACCTTCGCAAATCGATTTCGATTGGTGTACCATGTTCACATTCTGAGTAAGGCTTATCACCTCTTTGTCAATGCTTCCATTTAGGCTGCTAATGATATAGCTATGTCAACGTTATGTATTCATGTTGTTTACCTCGTCACTTCCCTATCTATTGGCCACATAGATTGATTTTCTACAATTCTCTCAAATAGGTTTAAAGCATTGTCCAATGGGATATCTAATATTGACCCTCCTGCCAAAGCATCACCTATGTTGCGAAATTCAGGTCTCAAGCCTGAATAGAATATGCAGATCTTGGAATCTTTAGGTATGTTCAGATTAGGGCACTTCCTAAAGTAATTTTAAAATCTTTCCCAAGCTTTTGGATAGCTCTCGAGATCTTTTTACTTGAAAGTATGGACTTCATTTTTGAGTTGATAGACTCGAAAAGGTGTGAAGAATTTCAAAGTAAATTTCTGCACCATGTCATTCCATGATACAATGCTCCTAGGGATTAGTGAGTTAAGCCAATCTTGTGCGCCATCCTTTAAGGCGTGAGGGAATAAGAGCAGTCGAAAAGCATCAGCAGACGTGCCTTCATGACTAATCATATCGCATAGCATTAGGAAGGCTTGAATATGTTCATGAGGATTCTCAATTGATCTTCCAGATAACTTGATATCATGATGATTCTGGAATAAGTTGATAACGTCAGGTCTGATGTGGAAGTTAACCTGTCCAAATGGTGGATATATAATAGGTGGTTGTACATGAACAGGAATGAGATTTACATAATCCCTCACTAAAGCTTCTCCGTCATTTGCTACTGCCATCAGATGGTCTGGTTGAACTTGCTGAGGTAATTGTAATGGATTCTGAACCTGATTTGGATTTTGATTATCAACCATTCTCCTAGCTTGACATTGTCCTCTTCTGCGATTTTTGAATGTCCTTTTGATCTCGTGATCTATTGGAGCTAGATCAACCTCGTCAGGAGCTTGTATAAACAAGAATAACAATCGAAACGAATCTAGAATATCAATAACTAAAATTAACACTGTTACTCCTCGGCAAAGGCGCCAAAAACTTGTTACGTAAAAATCTCGCAAGCGTACGAGTTCGTTGTACAAATAAGAATCATGATGAGTGAGTTATCGTCCTACAGGGAATACGGATCAATTTTAGTGTATTCGATATATCTAAATTCACAAAAGTAGTAAGAAAATGGTTGATATATATTTAACTATATTCTATAACTATGAAAGTAATAAAAAGTGGTTTTAAATCAAATGAGGGCGAGTGTATTGGACTTCCGACTTCACCGATCAATTCTTAGTTTCAATTCTCAACTATTGATAATTAACTTAATTCATGCAATTATGACGATCGCTAATTTCATTTTTATTTAGTATTCTTTCCCAAGACAAAATAAACATATGAATACCACGAGACGATCTTATACCTAGTCCGAATTCATATGACAAGCATGCATTGACGTTTAGGATTATCATATATGATCGCACACGTCATAAATATTATTCCTAATATTTATTGTACGTGTATTCCATAAACAATGTTATACCTATCGTGAGTTTCCAACACCCGAATAAGCAACTAATCATCATAATAGTGCGCAAACATTAAAACAATATACTCAAGCATATTTATGAAATTACAACGTAAGAATTAAACTAAAATCACATAGTCTAGAATTAAACACTAAAAATTAATTAGTTTCGTCATTCATCCAATACAAAGGAATTTAGTCTAGCATTTTGTCATAATTAAACACATAGAAGTGGAACGACATCACCTATATATTTGATGAACGTGATTAATTTCCCAAATTGTCGCTACCGTGGCCGGCTCTTCTTCCATTTTGTGTCTGTAAGTGCATATATATCTCAATTTTCAGCAGCACCGCCCACTCCTTTCTTCCCACCAAGCTGCCGGCTGATGTGTTTATATATATGTTTCAGCCTACTATTATTCTACCGAATCCTTCTCAATAATTCAGCCCAATCTCCTCTCTCTTATGTGCAAAGTGGTTGCCTTATATATGTATCTATATATATAACATACAAAATTCAGCAATCTCTTATGTTTTGTCTCCCAAGCTGTCGGCATATGTATGATTATATAGATTAATTGATCTCTCAACTCTTGTCCCCCACTTTGCCAAAACTTAAAACAATTTATGCTTTTCTTCTGCCAATTTTTCAAGCTTCCGGCTCCTCCTCTTTCTTCTCTCCCTCCCCCTCCCCCCTTGATTTAGCAATATAAATCCCTCTTTTATTCAACAAAGAAGTCCACATATGAGCCCAATTCTCCTTAATTTCCAAGTGGTTCAATTAGAATTTCAAAGCCCAATTAATTTTTTATTCCTCCAAGTCATTCAATCTTTCGAATTAATGCAATTTGGTCCTTCAATTTCTATAGTGTAGACTTTGATCCACTTACTTTGGATTTTTCCATTTTTGACACATTTTGCTTCTTTTCTCCAATCCTTCATCCAACATTGAGTTTTACCTACAAGATATAATATAATACATTTTAGGTTGTATTTTGTCAAAAGAAAAATAAAATTATATAGTTTTAAACCCCGAATAAGTGTAGAAAATACACTTATCAAATGTTGTCATTGATATTAATAAATACATTTTGCAACGTTTTTTAGAAGAATGTTGCGATAGACCCCATTTTAGAAATGTTTGACAAATGTTGCGAAATGTTTCACTTTTCACAACATTTGTCGAACGTTGCGAAATTCTACTTTTCGCAATGTTCTACATGCGAAAGGTCTACCTAAAAAACGTTGCGAAAACTTTTGTATTTTTTTAAAATATACGCAACCCAAATTAACCGAGACTCTGTATTTATTCACGTCTCCATTCATTTCTCTCCAACCCGCCATTCACATCTCCGTTCATTCCTCTCCAACCCACAACCTCCACCTTTCGGCACCACGCTCGCCGAACAAAACCACCAACAGCCACCACGCCCACCAACAACAACCAATCACATAATCACCAACGGCTTTAGCCTCACCTCATCTCACACAATCGTGAGCACCGAACTTTTCGCACAAATCCTTAATTACAGCCAAAAATTGATCGCGTTCTGGATGAAATTAAGGAAGACCCATTGTTGGGATGGGTACGCCATATGGAGGAGAAGGCATGCCAGGTGGTCCGTGACCATGGGTCAATCGGACGGAATAACAATTTGGGATCTTCGAACCTAGCTGTGCAAACTGCGCGACTGGAATGTCCTAGGTAAGATTATAACTTATTTTATGTTTTTCTTTGATTTGGTTTTTTCGGCATTCACCTTCTGGTGTTGGTGCCTTGGCATGTTAATTATGTTATGAATTTCCTATTCAAAAAATAAACATGATTTCTCCATTGCTGTGAAGTCGGTATCTAATTTTTGTTTTTTCAATAACCATTTCTCAGATAAAACCCAAGGCTGGTACTGTATGTTTTGGAGTAGCTACAAGCTAGGGGGCACTTGCTTTCGGGATACTGAATTCTGCATATAATGGGACTCTTACTTTCTCATCGGTAGTTTAATTATTTTGCTAATGAAGAAAGATTAAAAATCACAGGGTTGGGCAGATTTCAAATTTTGTACGAAGTTGAGTAAAGCTTGTTGGTTTGTTAATCCAATCAAAATGATCTATACAAATTAGAATCTTTTAAATATAGTAGCATAATGTTGTGCTTTCTTCTGTCTGGAATGAAAGAATTGCAGTCTTCTAGAACATTTTTGCACATTGCGTTTCTACTAGAGAAAGAGAAAGTAGTTGTTGGAAAGTTGTATAGAGAAGTAGATCTTGAAATTTTTCTTTGGGGTAGCTAATGTTTTAATTGCCAAAATTATAAAACCTTTGAAATTCGTTTTCATATATTGTGGAACATGCCAGGTAGTTTTTAATCCACAGTGCAATTGGAAAAATTTCATTTGGAAGATACTAAGTGCGTGTTTATAAAACTGGTATCTAAATATGGTCAACATAAATTTAAGTGGTGAGATTTTTAAGCCACTGGATTCTAAGTAATACTGAAAGTTGCGTTTACAGAGTCTGAATTAAGAAGACCCAACATATTTTCAATTTCCATCACATGCCAACAATTCTTATGTGGTATATGAACTTGTGTGTGCACAAATTTCTATTGTTTGTACAACATTTTTGCACTTCTGCGTCTATGTCTGCCTTCAAGTAAACTTGCCTGTAGCAAGATTGGTTTCATAAAATGAATGTGTTCAATTTTGTTTAGAACTATTTTGCTAAGAATTATTTATAGTTGACTAACTTTTTATGACAGAGTATTGGATAATCCAAGTAGCTTTTGTATGGCATGGTTTATTTTTTATTTTGGTTGTTGGATCAGTTTTGATTAATTTGGCATATTTGATATGCGTGTTAATTTGTGAAATAATTTTAACTTATGTTGCAATGGTCTTGTATGAAATGATTATTGCAAGCTCTTTGATTACTAATTAGAGTTATACCTCTCAGTCAGCTGCTGTCTCAAGGAAGAAAACTAAAGAAGAGTGGAGTTGTGCTCTTTGTCAAATTAGTGCCACCAGTGAGCAAGCCCTAAAGGACCATGTTAGCAGGGTCGTACATGTGTTTCGTGGGCCTGAGGCGAAATTCAAAATTTGGGCCCCTAAGTCATAGCAGACAATTCTCTTTTTCTTTTAAAAGAGTCTTATGTAACTAAATTTGTTAACTTAAATTCAACAATAAAGCAACAAATAAAACTAAAATATTCAAAATATTTATTTTGCAATCAAATAATAATACGAAGATGTTCTAACCGACCACTTAAATATAACTCGTCTTATAGTTTTCGAGGTAAAAATATCAATCAAATTCACACTTAATTACGCCAAATCCAGATAAGTAATAATACATATTTGATCACACTATCACAGGTTCAATTTATAAAATCCCATAACTAATAGTCTAATATACGCAGAATTGCATATTTATAAAATTTCATTTCAAACTTCAACTCATATCATCCATCCATTATCCAATAATCAATATCCATACTCAAATTCTCAATCACAAAACAAAATACAGTAAATTATTAAACTAGTAAAGATGGAAACATGAAACTTGACTTACCAGGGTGTATTCAAGATTTTGTTTTTCCTACGTGTTTGTGGAATTAATCTTGTTGACACTTGACAAAATCCTTGTTAACAATGAAGAAGAATTCCTCATTAATGCATGGCATAAAATTAATTCGTGGGATATTTGGTGATAATAGGAGTACACGGTTTCAAACTTCAAAAAATTGACAAAAAATGAAGGCATTACGCATAGAATTGAAACATAAATTGCAATAAAATAAATGTGGATTAGAACAAAATTGAAAAATAGAACGAAAATTAGATTAGAAATTGATTAATGTGGACTCCGGAAAACCTTCCTCGAGTAATATTTCAACTGACATATGCAACACTGAAGACTTAAATATGATATATTCAACTACAAAGACCAAGTTAGAAGTGAATAAAATTCAAAGAATAGTAGGACAATTAAGGCTCAACATTGATTGCAATGCATTCAAAATAGAGTTGACGTTCAAAGTCTCCAAAATGTCGTGTTTGAGTTCTCTTTCAGCTGATGTGCAATGACAAATGCTTCAATGATATATTTCAACTACACACATAAGCAACAATGTTAATATGTTATTTGTATTATTAAGAGGTATAACATCACCAATAGAATGTGTGGAATTGGGTTGGTTGCAACTATTAAGGGTGAAGGTCAGGCTAAATGAAAAATCGCAAAGACATAACACGAGTTTGAAACACCAAATCTTTTTCAATATTCAGAATTTTCAATAAATAATTCACAATCAGAAACCACTCAGTATCTTACTCTTCTTCAATAGTGTATCACTTGATGTTCAGCCCTTCTCTTATTTATCCACTCTCACAGTTCTGGTAGAATGGCTCATCTTAGAAATTGAATTTTAAACTGAACCTCCATAGAACTGATTTCCAAGAGCTAAACAATTAGTGCATTACCCATTCACCCTTCCACCTACAAGTATAAAGTAAACGAATACAATCAGCTCGGAGGAACACTCGGCAAGCATAAAGTAAACAAATACAATCAGCTCCTAATTTGTAAAATGGACCAAAATCGAAAGCATTAGGCATAGAATTGAAAAATAAATTACAATAAAATAAAACCCAATCCACAAAAGAAGCCAAGAAGGAGATTACATAATTACATAAAATTACCAAGTGAAAAACCGAATGAGGTGCTAGGGTTTTCGAAATGGAAATTGTGGGATCGATTATTTGGGATTTGATAATGGCCGAATTTTAAAACGAGTATGCATGATTATCCAAAATACATCAAATAATCACAACAAAATTTCCCAAAATACGTTTGAAGAAGATGAGCACTGAGCAGTACTAGTTTCAGACTTTCAGTTATCTAGGATGAGCAAGAATCCGATGTCAAGGCCTCTGGCTAGTCACAAGTGAGGCTGTGTTGCGATTGCTGCCTTTCTTGCCTCCCGAATCCTCGGCTTCACAGAAATCAAACCGGACTCCATTCTTCAATAATTTTTTTTTTATGTACATGGGTTGGAGCAGTAGAGGAAATAAGAAATAGGAATCTCTGGGAAGGGCTGAACTCTGAAGGTAGAGGTGTGATTCGCGTAAGACTAGAATTGAAGTCGAGGTTTTAGGTTTTTAAAAAACCAAACAAAATGGGCCCCTAAGAATCCTGGGCCTGAGGCTGAGCCCTCTTGGGCCTCCCCTCAGGTCCAACTCTGCATGTTAGCTTAGTTTACTTGGAATCTCAAAAATTAACATTTTTCTTTTGGATGATAAAGTTTGCTGGAGAATGGTTGAGTAATGGCGCTGGTAGAGGCTAGGGCTAATTGGCAGAGAACAGCTAATCGATACTTGGTCCAAGAGGATGCCAAAAGGGCAATTAGGGTGGTTCATATTTTGGGTAGTTTGTGACTAGTAACTTTTGTTTGGAAAGAGATGTAGACTTGGTGTTGGATTTCTCTAATTTTATTTCATTTTGAAGCTCATTTTTATGTAGATGGTGTTGTATCATATTCTAATGTTCAAGTGTATGGATTTAAAAATTTGTAATGAAATTATCAATTTTTATGCAATTTCAAATTTTATTCATAATGAGTCATTTTTAATTTTGCCAATCAATTTGCATAAATTGCTTTTAAAAAAACACCTACAGCAACGTTTTTTTAAACGTTGTCATAGGGGTCATACTTTATGACAACACCTCGATTTGCAACACACGTCCAAACGTTGCAAAAGGTCTTTGACAATATTTTTTGTACTGCAACCGTAAGCTATTTTTGTTGTAGTGATTGCAGGTGTTAGAAATTGAGTCAATAGTTATGAATATTAAAGACGAGATAATCAGTTAATCTCAATATGTGTTGTACACCACATATTTATAATCAAAAAATCTCTAACGCACTAGGAAAATTAATACAAACCAGAGTTCAATATAAGGTGAAGTCCTATTATAATAAGTAAAATTTATAACAGAGTATTTGAATGGAAATATGAGAGAAAAACTATCGAAATTAAGAAACCTTCTCCTTATCGTCTTTTACTTTTTCAAGACTTCTCCAATACAAACACCAACTCCAAATATGCCTTCAAAATAGAATTTGGGTCACGACGAAATTCTAACAAATCTTCACATTGACACGAATTCCACTACAACGAACAAAACTTCAAAAATTCTCCACCTAATAATGAATTCCATTACAAGGAATAAAACATTACTCTTCAACTCTAACAAAATTTTCTAAACAAAACACTCCACCATCACCAAATTACTCCACCTCTTCCACAAAACTCAACTTGGGCAAACTCAGCAACTGCGGATTGAATGAAGCACTGTTTATCTACAAGATTAACTTGGTTACCAAATTTGCTCGAATTATTACCACGAATAACAAGATCATCAAGATCACAACTAACTGCACTTGAGATAATAGCAGGTTCTTCAATACAAATTTGTTCGAATCATCACCATGAGCAACCCGATCACAAACAACTCCATCCGAGTCAATGCTTATCAAATCATAAGCAACCAAATCAGCCTCGCCTAACCTATCCTGAGGTAAAATATCTCTTTTCTTCTATTTAGTGACAACTATATCAAACGTAATCGTCAAACCTTCCAAAACATATAACTTGGACATTTTCTACCCCTTTATCACAACTTGATCCTTAGGTTACATCTTCTCCAGAGTCCGAACAAAAACCTGTCATAATGAAAATCTAGTATTGCGATCCATAATTGGAATATCAAACTTCAAACGTGCCATCTCGAAAAATCAAATCGCGTTCTAAGTTGATCAAACATCATTCTAATACGAAACCAAACTATCTCCTAGGAATTGCCGACCTTTGAATCTGATGCTACTTATTAGAAGATTGATGATACCAATTTGCTCTGATACCACTTATTAGAAATTGATTTAATTGTTATGAATATTAAAGACGAGATTATGGATAAGATGAAAATAACAATCACAAGAACACAAGATTTACGCGAAAATCCAATACGGGAAAAATCACGGACGGAGGCGAAGAATTCACCAATCAAAAGTAAGGATTACAATGTGTTGGATACTAAGACCAAACTAATATGTTGGACAGCTAGTTAATCTCAATATATGTTGTAGTGCACCACATATTGATAATCAAATAATCTCTAATAAATTAGGAGAATTAATATAAACAAGAGTATAACACAATGTAAAGTCCTATTACAATATGAAAATATATAACGGAATATTTGAGTTGAAATAGGAGAGAAAACTACCAAAATCGAGAAACCTTCTCATTGTCGTCTTTTACTTTTTCAAGACTTCTCCAATACAAACAACTAACTCCAAATATACCTTCAAAATGAAATTCAGTGCACGCCGAAGTTCAAACAAAAGGCTTTTGTTTGATTCTTGATTCAAGACCTAGAACCGAAAAATCAAATAATAGAATCTCCCAAATTTTTATTTATTCTTTGATATCAAATCTACCAAAATATTTTGAATTTTTTTTCTAAAAAAAATATTCTCATTCACTACCAGTGCATATCTATCATTTGTTAGATTAATGTTGTATTTCTTCAAACTTTAGGAGAATAGAATAGTTGTTGGAATTTCGAAAACATTGAAAATTTAATTATGGTACAGACCTGAACCGAACTGAATCGACGAATGGGTTCCATAATTAAACTTGAATCCAAAGGTTCCATTTATAAGATACCGAGTAATTCTTGATAATGTTTGGTTCTCTTCGGGAAAACTTTGTTAATAATATATTGTATAATATCTTAATATTAATTGATGTGGAATTTATTTATTAAGATCCTTTACAATATGGCGACTTTTTGAACACACTAATCTTAAAATCTAATAGCTCGTTTGAGATTTTAGATAAGATTGAATGGCTCTTTTGAACATTATGAACTCTATAGCATATTAAGCATTGGATCTCATTGTGATCTGATAGTCGATTAGGTATCACTAGAGGTCTCAATTTGACTTGTCAGCTTGGGCGGGCCCGTGGTTCGACCTGGTAAAAACCTGAGCCGACCCGGCTTGCAGCTTGATAGAATCGAGCCAAGCCCAAGCCAACCCTTGATCGAGCCACGCGGGCCGACTTGTTTTCAGCCCTTAACGAGCCGAACCTTAAAAAAATAAGGAAAAAAAAATAGCTGCCGGTAGCTACATGTAGCTTCCTGTAGTTGTAGGCGGCTAAATTAATAAAACAAAATTTGTGAGCCGGTTCGGTTCGATAAGGCTTGTGCCGAAAGCTCGGGTTGAACCTAGATTTTTTGGTTGAGCAAAAACTTTGTTGGCTTGGATAAAAAAAAAAAAAAAAAAAAAAAGCAGGACCCATTTTTATTCAAGTCAAGCTTGAGTCTCGAGTTTTGGCTCGACTCGTCGACATCCATATGTATCACTTATTCCTCCTCATGATCCAATAGTCAATTAGGTATCACTTCTTCTTCCTCAAATGTGTTATATGCAAAGGCACATTTAGTATAGTAACTCCAAGGAAATGCAAAACTTGGTAAAATAATTCACGCAAAACCAACGCCAAAATGAAAAGAAAATCATATATAAGCAAATATTGGTCAACACACATGATATAACCAGGAGAGAATTTCAAGCCTTGAAATGTAGGCATTTAGTGTGATCTTAGCATCTCCATTATTTTAGAGAGAGTTTCACACAACAAAAAGGCAACAATGTTTTTTTCAGTATAACCATTATTTCTTCACAATCACTATATTGCATCAAAGCAACCAGCCATGTGTTATGTACTTTTTCTAACTCAGATGAAATCAATTGAAGTATAGACCATAAAGCATTATTGCAATATAAAGCAAGTAAAAATGATAATGCTGTCCTAATATGTGCAGAGAGAATTTCTTTGAGGGTTTGTTAAATTTTTCCAAATTCCAACTTGTTTGAGAGGGATAAAATGTACAATACACTTGAAGCCAAAACACTGAAAATTGGTAAATTTAAAGGCTAAATATATTTGTACATAATTTAATGTACCGATTTGTTTACCCCCTCTCAAATACACGCAGCTCCGTGTGAATAAAAAAATTCCAAGATGTGGTCATCATCCCCTATTGTGAGTAGTCGGTAAGGGATTATGTAAAAAAATTCGGTAAATGTAGCACGGTCCAAATTTAAATGAATAAAAATTCAGCAACTGTGGCAATACCTAAAGGCCTATTATAAAAAAATGGACTGTCTAAATAAGTAGAATGTTGATACCAACAATCAGTAGATGCTTGTACATATATTGTTAAATATTGGGGGAAGGAAATTTATAGTGGGAAAATTTCATGTCTAAGAGATTTAGACCTTATTTGATCCCTATTTTTTTTAAATATATTTTTTTCTCTCTTCTTTTCAATAACACATTCTTCAAAAAAATAAGATTACACATAATTCAAAAAAAAATTCCTTCATTTTTAACCATAAGTTCTGCATTAATTTACTATTCCAAAATACATTCTAAAAAAATGGTGATCAAACATGCCATAAGTATGACCTGTTTCAAGTTAAAAAAACACGACTTAAAACTTCAAAAATCAGATATTAATTAAATTTTATTTATAAAATCATTAATTAAAATATATTTTATTAATGAAATATATTGATGTCACAATTCTATACAATTTAGTCATAAATTATCGAATTAATTGATCACAAATTATTTCTCAATCACAAATAAAAAAAATTATAGATCACAAATTATTTCGCGGTCACAAATCAAAAATTTTATAGGTCAATTTATTCATTTGTCATAAATTAAAAAATAAATATAAGTCATAAATCACAAGTTTTATAAATCGCAACTAATTTTACAGTAACAAATTATCGAATTATTTGATCACAATTAGGGGTGTCAATTTGACTCGTCGACTTGTGGCTTGGCGAGGGAAAAGCCTGAGCTGACCCGGCTCGTGGCTATATCGGCCCGATGCCGCATTTGTGATTAGTCGAGCCACACAAGCCGGCTTGTGTCACAGGTCATTTTCAGCCATTGACGAACTGAACCTTAAAAATAATAATAATGATAATAAATCAGTTGCCTACAATACTTGACAGCTACGTGTACAATAGCAGGCAGCTACACACTGCTTGTAGCTTCCTTGCAAGCATAAGGCTCGAACCGAAAGCTCGGATTGAGTCTTAATTTTTTGTCTGAGCAAAAGTTCGGCTATGCTCGAGCTAAAGAAAACACGAGTCTCGAGTTTTGACTTGACTCGTCTCGTTGACATTCATAGTCATAACTTACCAAATTCTAGTTACGATTCCAAATTTAATCACAATTACATTTTCTTTTATGTCACAAATTATTTATTGGTCACAAATTAACCAATTTATAGGTCACACCCATATAATGGATTACAAACAGTCTTTGTCCAATACCATCTTCATTGCCGCCTCTACTACCAACATCACCACCACTACCATAGACATCGTTGTTGCCATCCCTACAATCGTCTGCTCTAACAACCACTCACTACTTCCACCTCTACCTCCACATCCACCTTCATCTATAACTCCAATCAACTATTGCACAGCAAACATCGTGGTCGCCGCCGCCACCACCACACCAACACCAGCTCACCATCATTGCCAGCAGCAGCACCACTTCACCACCACCATATACATGGCCGTTGTCACTACTACCACTCCAACAACTACCCTCCACCTGCAACTTCAATCAACCACCGTACAACCACCACCATCACCGCCTACTAAAATTTACGATTTCTTCCAACACTACCACACCCACAGAAACCACCCAACCAAAGATTAGAAAACCACCTACCCATAGTGGTATCGCATAACGCTGGAGAGAATTCACCGGAAAAGAGTAGTGTCATTGGTTAACAAGAGACCATGCAAGTTTTCATTGAAATAACAGCGTACAACACCACTACGCGCTACAAGGCTAAAGAGAAGCACCGGAGAAGATAAGTCGGCGCCAGAGAGCAACTAGTTGCCGCGCTTAAATCATGAGTCAACAACTAGTTGCCTCACTTACAATACCGCTGTGAGCTCAAATGTGGCAAACTGCCTTGGACAACCCAGTAGGATATGGCAAACATCCATGTTTATGAAATCACACATAATCACATCCTTATAATGCTTACCAATGGAAACAAGTACATTGCAAGTTTCAGCAATCTAAATAGAATGACATTTCTTCTCACAACCAAGGAAATAAGGATTAGGATGGTTCGAGTACGTAACTTCAACAAATTCACCAATCTCTTTGACACAAAATTCTCATAGCTTTTGTTGTAGACAATCAATTCATGCACCTTATTCTTGATGGAACAAAGGGACCGAAAAATATAGTAACATTACATTTCCTCCTTAGGCAACAAAAGGATCTGCTGCAATACCAAAGTAAGCCTCTCCACACCTTCCTTAATAGCAAACTCAACTCCTACATACTTATCTTCCACCTTAGTATCCTCTTCCTCGTCCACTGTCTCTGGTTCCACCAAATTGACCTGCTTTGTTTTCGAGTAGTTATTGGAATGATGCCCAGGTTTTTGACATCTATAACAAATATATCATGTAGGCCTAGCATATGGATTTGCATTTTGAGGTATGCCTCGGGTTTTATCTTTATTTCCAAACCGATCACTGTTGTTAACATTGCTTCTATTAGAGTTGGCTAAGGTTTGTAGTAGGGCCTTCACTTTGTCCAAAGGACCAGGCGATGATGGTTTGGCAGGAGAGGAAACTCTCCTATAAGTGGCCGTCCACTTATCAGATTCCATCATCTCAACCTCCATCGCTATATTAATGGCTTCCTGCAATGTCCAAATATTCTGCAATCTATTTCTATCTTGAATAGCCACCTTCAACCCACTGATATACTGGCTACCCTTTGATTTTCAGATTATGACATATAGTTCCGCTCTGCCAACTGCACAAATTCGTTGGTATATTCCGAAATTATACGACTAGCTAGCGTACATCCCAAGGACATACGATACAAAATCTGTTCGTAATCTGCAGGTAGAAATCGACCCATCATATACTGCTTCATCTTCAGCTTTCTTTTACTGCACGTCTCATTTTATTTCCTTCCCGAACTACAGGCTCAACGACCTGTTCATTATTGTTTGTTTGTTGTTCATTTTGCCCATTGTTTCCAACATCTCCACGGAAACAATTAACAAATCTGTTCAATCTGAGTAGTAAGATCGTTAAGCTATCAATTTATTGCGTCCAAATCTACCCTAGTAACTAGTACATCACCCATGTTTATGAATAAAAGATATAGAGATGAGAAAGCCGGCTCTGATACCACCCGATACTGCACGAAAAAGGAATTCAAGCAAAAACCTTAAAAATATAAAATTTGGAATCCACCAAATTATGAAAAAAAAAAAATTAACTTATGAATTTATTAATTGAAAGATGATCAAAAAGGACAAATTAACCTTTTATTTATAACGGTTTACATGAAAATTTAGTCAAAATAAACTAAAATTGCAAATAACTCAAAATAAACTAAATGACAAATAACACTAAAACCTAAAAAGCAATTTTTGAGTCCTAAACGAACTCGAATGGTCAAAATCCATCGTATATCACAGTACAATGGTGAGTTTTATTCGTCTTGTTGTTCTCTTTTCGAAATAGTATTATGAGCGCAAATCGAAGCTCGACTGCCACACTTGCACTTTTGTTAATTTTTCTTTTCGGTCCAATTTTTCTTCAATCCATTCAACTCTACGTCAAGAAATATTATATTCGAACATGTATAAGTGTTATTCAACAAAAAATAAAAAATAAAACACTAACAGGGCTTCAGAATCTTGATGAAATTCTAAATAATATCATTTTTCTTGTCACATAAGCTCGACCAAGTCCTTATCAGAAGAAAAAGTCGTGTTTCTCGACCTAGTACTAATAATATCTACTATCAAATGCGGCCATTTATTTTTGTCCTGTCACATTGATAAGTCTCATCAGAAAACCACTTGTGCTACCATGTGACACACAATTTAACTACTTAAGACCCTTAGATTGTCATGATTTATATTATTTCATTTATAAAATTGAAAAAGTTAAAAAAATAAAATGTGTTAGTTTATGCACCAACCAGGTAGGTACCATCTACTCCCCATTCCCATTAAATTCTGCTACAGTTCTATTTATACGTACACACTCTTGTATCTATATACACAAACTTCCGACTACCACTTCTTCACGCAAATCTTCTAACCAACCCCCAGCTCTCATGATGACGTTAACCCTAATTCTATACACATCAATCTTAGGGTTCCTCCTTTACTCTTTACTTAACCACCTTCTCCTCCGCCGTTATCCAAAACCGCTGCCGCCGGGCCCAAAACCATGGCCGATAATCGGAAACCTTCCCAACATCGGGCAGAAACCCCACCAATCCATCGCCGCCATGGCCCGCGTTTACGGCCCCCTCATGCATCTTAAAATGGGGTTCGTCCATGTGGTTGTCGCCGCCTCGGCGGAGGTGGCGGAGCAGTTTCTTAAGGTCCACGACGCCAATTTTTCCAGCCGGCCACCTAACTCCGGCGCCAAATACCTTGCTTATAACTATCAAGACTTGGTCTTTGCACCCTATGGTCCACGGTGGCGCATGCTGCGTAAAATTTGCGCAGTTCATCTTTTCTCCGCCAAAGCTTTAGATGACTTCCGCCATGTTCGACAGGTAGTTCTGCCTTTTTTCATGAATGCATGATAAAAGATGCCGTGCTTTTCTCACGCGTTTCGTGTTTGGCAAGGACGGTAAGGTAGACAGTATTAAAAAAGTTAAGGTGTGTTTGGCTCATTGTTGGTAAGCTTAAGAAATTTACTTATAAATAAGTAATTTTAAAAATAAATAGTCTTTATAGGATAAATAAAGTACTTTCGTCGGATCTATGTGCTTATAGTTACATTCCTTACCCTAGTTGCTATCTTCTAGTTCATGGAATTCGTCGATAACTCAAATGGTAAAGGTTGCAGCCGGTGTCCCATTTCAAGTTTTTTAGGGTGGTTAGCATGAATTTTAATTCCATCTGAATATTCAATCTCGTCACTTCTTAAGTTAGATTAGACAATACTTATATAGTTAACTTTGCAGGAAGAATTAGCTATTCTTGCACACGCCTTAGCTAGTGCAGGGCAGAAGACCCCGGTGAATTTAGCCCAATTACTCAACGTGTGCACCACCAATGCCATAGCCCGGGTGATGATAGGGCGGCGTGTGGTGGGGGACGGGAGTGGCGGTGGAGACGCCAAGGCGGATGAATTCAAATCAATGGTGGTGGAGTTGATGGCTCTTGCAGGTGTGTTCAACATAGGTGATTTTATCCCAGCCCTTGAAGGTTTAGACATTCAAGGGGTGGTCAAGAAAATGAAGAAACTTCACAAACGTTTTGACACTTTCTTGGACAAAATTCTTGAGGAGCACAAGATCAACGGCTCTCATGGGTCGGATCGAAACGTGGACTTGTTAAGTGCGTTAGTCGAGTTGAAAGATGTTGAGCAGGGGGAAGAAGGGAGACTTACAGATACAGAAATCAAGGCTTTGCTTTTGGTATTACTCTTTACTAAACTTTTACACATTTTTTTGACTCGTAGACGTGAATGGTCAAGATTAAAGAAGGAAACATGAGATAAAAAATTATGTTATAGCCCTTTAATTTCAAAAGTTGATAAAAATTTAAATAAAAAATCAGTAATTAATTTTATGAAACTCACAATTTTTATCGATTTTTCAATCACATAATGTCTAGTTTAGTTCAACGGATCGAACATACTTAATGTTTTTAATCTTTACTCATTATAGTACTTATGTCCCTGATGATTTTTCATTCCATTATTATCCTCAAATTTTTCAGTAGTTAACGCATTTTATATTTATAACAGTTTTATGTTCAAAAGTGTGAAATATTTTATTTTTATCACATTTTTATAGAATAAATAAAATAAATAAAAGTGTGAAAAAATATTTTCTATAAAAAAAAATACTAGAAGGAGACAAAAATGACTCCAAGTTGATGGCATATGAATGGTTAGAAATAAATCAAATATTATTTCATGTTAGGTAGGAGTGAATTAATAATTTTAATTTATGACTCATTTCCTGGTCATTTGTCTTTATGGACGTTAGCACGCTTTTTTCATGATCTCTTTTCTACTTAAGCATGACCCAACGACGTTTGATGGAGAAATCTTTATTCGAACATGGAATTAGGTTTACGAAATGTGGTCCACAAAACATGGGTCTAAGAGATACGTACATTTGGTTGCCACCAAACTAATGTGTGATCATAATTTCAGAACTTGTTTTCCGCTGGGACCGATACGTCTTCTAGTACAGTGGAATGGGCAATTGCAGAACTCCTTCGACACCCAGAGATATTGGCTCGAGCCCAAGAAGAGCTTGATTTGGTCGTGGGTAAGGATCGACTTGTGGCAGAAGCTGACCTAACCCAGTTGACATTCCTTCAAGCCATCATCAAGGAAACCTTTCGACTTCATCCTTCCACACCACTATCTCTTCCAAGAATGGCTAGTGAGAATTGTGAGATCAATGGCTACTTCATTCCAAAGGGCTCTACGCTTCTCGTTAACGTTTGGGCCATAGCTCGTGATCCAAACGTATGGGCAGATCCACTTGAGTTTCGACCGGAACGATTTTTGCTCGGTGGTGAAAAACCTAATGTTGATGTTCGAGGAAATGATTTTGAAGTGATACCTTTTGGAGCCGGCCGTAGAATTTGTGCTGGATTGAGCTTAGGCCTGCGCATGGTCCAGCTAATGACTGCAACCTTGATCCATGCATTTGATTTTGAGTTACCTAATGGGACATTGGCTCAAAAGCTCGACATGGAAGAGGCTTATGGGCTGACCTTACAACGGGCTGCACCATTGGTGGTGCATCCAAGGCGGAGGTTAGGACCTCATGTATTCAAGATCTAAGTGTTTGGAAATTTGGCGGTCTGGTAGATTATATTTCAGCAGTTCTATCAAAATCTAATGTAAAATATTCCAATAAACTTTCACTAGTTCTGTTTATATGCACTCTAGTAAATTATTAGCTCATGTTCTATAGAAATTAAAATTCAGGTTTTAATATAAGTTAAAATCAGCAACTAATTTTAATAGCATATTCCGCGGGATCCACACCAACTTTTATCAAAATCTATTAAAAATCTGATTTTTAATACAGTCCAACAGGGGAATAGTATGAAAATTTCCACAAATTGATTCTCAAATATAATAAAATAGTTTTGTCATGTTTAATACGCCCAACTTGATAGAATCAAACTCTAACATTACAAAATTTGTGATAGTTCTTTCGTTGATCATATTTTTCATGCCTAGTTCACCAGACTAAATATTCCATAAGTGAAACAATAGAGAAATTTTCTAAAATTTTTTAAAAAAATATCGAACTTATTAGAACACTTTCTTTTTTAATTAAATTGTGGAGGGGAAGGGTAGGGTGGGGTGGGGTGGGGTGGGGATCGTTAGAATTGAAAGAAATTTAATGAATTCATCTGCCAATAGTCGTAGTTGAGAATTGCAGTGAAGAGATGAAAGGGACATTTGGTGAAGATACGGCATGCAGGACGGGAGCTGGTGGCTTGTATGGATTATTTTTATGTGACTTTTCAAACCTTTAACTATTTGAGCCCTGTTTGGGCAACATTTACTTTTTTTATTTTCGTTCTTCTACTCATTTTTAAAAATACATTCTTCAATAAAATAATATTTTTATTACATTAATAACTTTTTTCTTCTTTTTCAACCACATATTCCTCGTCATATAAAAAAAATACATTCTTGACTACAACATGTGCACCAAATAGAGGCTGAATTGTTAATCGTTGTACGATATATGAGCTACTTTAAAAACATGAACTATGAATGAATTATCAAATGTGGTACAATATATGTATTAGGTATTCGATTCAATCTTGATGTAAACGGTAAAATTACAATCAATAAATTTATCTCATCTAATCAAAATTTTATTCTCCCGAACTCATTAGTTTTGATGCACAAACTGGAGCAAGAAGGAAAAATGAAAATGACCACTTGAGATGAAAATATTTGAATTTGCATAATTCTCTCTTTTAAAGCAAGGGGTATTTATAGATTTTTTTTTCAAGGTTTTGGGGCAATTTCTCGTCCCGTTACCTTTTTAAGGTAGGGAATGACCCTTACCCCGTTTACTACTTTTTTTTTTTTTTTTCGTTTTTATAATTCATTTATTACTCCTATTCATTAAAGTGATATCATTATATATATATATTCATTAATTTTATTTTATTTTTTAAAGTTAAATTGTTCAAATATATTTAGTAAACTAAGACTTTTATTATTTGTCATATTTCTTAAACTCTTATGTATTTATATATTGTTTTTGAATTTAATCCATGTAAAGTATATCATCAATATTATGTTCAATAAAGTAATTTTTACGACAAAATAATTGTAGGCTAAAAAGTCATTGTGGTCGGAAAATTGATTCTCCAACTCTGAATGACTAGCTGAATTTTGCCTCAATAATGTTCGAAAATCAATTCTACCTCAAAAATAAAATGATAAAGGGTCAACCGTTGAATTAGCAGTTAAAAATATTAATTAAATAAATAAAAATAATTTTTTTTTCTTTTTAAAAAATGAACTGACCAGTTCTTAGATGGTTATAAATTTATTTATTTTTATTACATACGGTTGAATCAACTTTGAATCTCAATAGTAATGGCTACCTGATATTCAAACTTTGATTTATTTTTTTTTGCTCATGAAGTAATTCATAGCATTCATAAACATGAATTTCAAGTCAAGATACTTATTTAAAATGATGAATCTTTTGAATGATTGAATCACTTTATTTTTCAAAATTTCAAATCTACAATTTTCTTACAATCCAATGGTCGCAATCCCAATCCCAATGGAAATGGATTATTAGTCACAACTTAAATGGCATTTTATGTAAGTTTTCATGCAAAAATAGTAGTTCAAAATGCTTTTCAATTTTGGTGATATTTTCTATACGAATTTTCACCATTTTATTGCCATCCTTTTTTCTCTCTTACAAGTGCAAGACAAAGTTATGGAAGTTATGTAAAAACTTAGAAGTTGGTGAGAGTTGAGAAAAATTATGGGTTTGAATATAATTCAAACCACTCATTTTAATCAACTTTAATAACTCACTATCCATATTATCCAACAACTCATTTCTCAACACCTTTTTGGCTATAAGTAGGTTGTCTAAGGCTTTATATTTTCAACGCGGCATTCAATTTTCTATAAATGTCGATCTCTCATACTACTTTGAGCACTCTCTTCACTCTTAATCTTATAATTTCGAAATAGGGTAATTAGCGCAAAACGTCTTTACATTTACACGATTTTGTGCATAACGTCCATACATTTCCAATTTTTGGCACAAAACGTCATTTTTTACCATTTTACCCTTCTATTGAAATAAAACAAACACAAAAGAAAAGAAAAATAAAGAATAATTTTCAATCTTACTTCTAAACTTCTAAAAAATGCAAATCAATCCAAAACTTATAAAAATGTTAAAAAGAACAAAAAAATCTCTTTTGCCCCCCTTTGAGTCGAATACATGAGCTTATTTTTCCGGCGACTCCCGACCGTCCAAACCGTCAGATATTGGTTCCAACATGTTCTCCGCATTACCTTCTACAACTACATACCAAGAAATCCCCATAACTCATTGTAATTTGGCCGGAAATCAAATTCAAAAATCGCAGCCTGAAAATCGGTTAAACACCCACAACTCGCCGTCCGACCACCCAACCGGTCGGAATCCACCACTGGTCGACTCCCTTCATAAAGTCGAAGCTACTTATGTAAACAATTTCCTCTAACAAGCAACCAACAATCACCAATTTCAAAGAAAAACAGTCCAATCGCTACGTTCGAGAGTTCGCATCAGCGAACATTTCAGACCCAAATTGAAGATGATTGGAGCCAAATTGAAGGAGACCCATGGCTGAGCTAGGTGCGCCAGGTGATGGAGCACCCGACCCAGGTGGTCTGCCACCATAGGTCGTCACGGTGGCTTCGGAATTGGAGGAAAACTGGTGCGGTGTCGTGATAGTCACGACGGACAGCTTTCAATTTGAAATTCAGATCTTATCCTTGCTGTTTGGGCTAAATTGTTTGCATGGTCGAGACCGTCTTGAGTAGGGGAGTTGGCTGGTGGTATGTTCCGACCAGGAAGGTGGCCGGACAGCGTGATTTCAGCGTTTGACCGCATTTTCATGCGGTGAAGTTTGTAGCTCGATTCCGGTCAAATATGTCCGAGTAGGGGCTGGTGGTTGGGTGCGTTGTGAAGAGGGCAATGAGGGCTTCAAGGTGGTATGTTGATCCTACGGCCAAGGTGATCGGAGGTTGGGGATTGTGCCTTCAAATGTGGCGACTTAGAGGTTGATGATTTTTTTATATTTTTGATTAATTTGCACATTTTTAAAAGTTTGAACTCATAATTGCAATTTATTTTTTATTTTTATTTTTATTTTTTTGTGTTTGTTTTATTTCAATAGAAGGGTAAAATGGTTAAAAGGACGTTTCACACCAAAAATTGGAAAGGTAAGGACGTTCTGCACCAAGAAAAAAAAGTATGGATGTTTTGCACAAAATCGTGAAAAGGTAGGGACGTTTTGCGCTAATTACCCTTCGAAATATTATTTGTTTTCACATTTTAATCTCTATTTCCATATTTTCTTGTGTATTTACCCATTTTTAAGTAATGACTAGTTTATTGTCATATTCGTCCATTGAAAAATTTAAGAGTTTCTTGTAGATTTTTCAAATATCCGATACAGTACTGCATTCATCAAAATGAAAGAACATTTTAGCTCATGTTTGGTGGGTGTCAACAATTGATTTCAACCACACATTTCATCAAATCTTCTAAAAATTTGATTTTAATTTCCACTAAACAAGGGATTATATTATTCTTCCTAAATTACGAATCTATTTTTCTCTACTTTAATTTCGCGGACATAATCCGCGCGTATTTTTAGCAGCTTTGACAATAATAGTTTGGCTCTTAAAATAAACTATTTAATGTTAAACAAGTTCATTAGATGAAACTAAAAGTCACGTTGCACAAATCATTCCACATTTTTTACAACAGTTAATTTTTTATTTTCGTTCAAATAGATTTTTTGAATATAATTTTTATATTCGGTGATTATATTCAATGAAATAATTGGGTGCTCATTTATTGGACGGTCAATTAGGTGAAGTATGGAGGACAAAATTGAAAATAAGAAGACAAAAACGTCAATTTCATTGAAATTTTCCTCGCGTTCTAGAAGACAGTATTGATAATGTTCAATTTTATTATTTATACGTAGATTTTCAACAACTTTACTGTAGTAACGTACTATCTTTATAAAAACGAGATAACCACAGTTTTCATGAAGCACAAAATGAACTTTATTTTGAGTGATTATTTCAACAGGGCTAGATGTACAGAAAGAACCCACAGAATTTCACTAGAATACAAATATTTGTGGGTCCCGTGCATTTATTTTAGAATATATGGTGGGTCTCGTGCATTTATGTGTATTTTGGCCAAATTCTGGTGGACTTCTTTCTGTACATAAGGGGAAAATCGATTTCTTTATCCTTTGTACAGTGCATGAATGAAGATTTTGAGTTATTTCAAGTTTGTGTCGGACAGAAAATAAATTCAAAAATAATTTTCATCATTTATCATCGATTTTTACTTTAAGTGCAATGTTTGATCCCCATCTTAAGTTATGCAGGAGAAGATTGCTTGGAGTTACCTCATAATAAAAGTTTAGATTTGAAACGATATGTCCCTAGTACAAGATAGAATTATAGAATCGTGTATTTCTATTTCAATTCGAACTATACAGATTTAACTTTTTTCGTGTATCAGATGCATGATAATCATATGTTTGGCCTAGCTCTACATGGGCTGATTCATTAGTAGGGGGCAAATTTCTTTAACTTTCTTTGAGGGTGGAATGTACAATGGTATAGTACTGATATTGTTCACTATAACCCGTGACATGTTCACGGCAACTGCAACTTTATCATCACTGAAATACGTATGGTCTTTGATGAAAAATTGTATTTTCTATCGAGTTTTAACATGTGGCCATAATATTTCAAACCAAGTAGAAGCACATGTTTGTGCATGCCATAATGACTCGAGGAATGTGACCTTTTGCCAGATTTAATGTGTTGAATTGCAGACGAGGAAGACAATACGATAAGTACATCTCTAAATTGGAAGGAGTCGACCTTGAAGGCGCTCTAAATTGATCGGACCAAGCTCGATCAGTTTCCATTCGATTTTTCAATGGACATGTTCATTCTAGTCATGGTCATGTGCCCATTTTCACACCATTTTACTAAAAACTAGTGTACGCACGTGCGATGCACGTGCTGCAGTTTAGTTGTGTATTTAATAGCACGGAGTGATTTTAATGTGTTTTTTCACTTTACGTAAGGTGACATTTGTATAATTGTATGAATTGATTTTTTTGTCAATTAATCTCTCTTACGATGGAATGTTATAATGTATGTATGTTATGGTATTAGAAAAAGGATTGAAAATTGATGCAACTTATTCTCCGAAAAAGACACTCAAGACTACTTGTGTATATCAACATTATCTACCTCTTCATCATTGTAGGATGATATGGTAAAGGCACTCAAGGCTACTTTTGTATATCAACATTATCTACCTCTTCATAGGATGATATGCTTATTTACCAAAAACTACATTTTAAAGAGTTGAATTCTTCCGTGAACAACTGTAAAATCATGGAAGAGATATCCTATATAAAAGTTCACATTGTGGCTACCATTCGTGAATTGTATGGCAATAGCTGAAGATATGTCCTAGGAACATTGAACAAAGCTTTCGCAGCTTTCTCATGTTGACTTCGAGTTTAAATAGCAAAACTCTAGCTGAAAAATTAATATTCCAATAATAAGAGCTTCAATTAAAAATGTATTTGTTGCAAATGAAAAGTAATGTACAAGAAAGCTTGAAGGATGGTTATAGCTAATTGATTAATCAAGTCATGGCTTATACAGGTTGGGAGCCTCTGTAGCAAAGCATCAAGATTTGTTCCTTAAAGACCTTTAAATTGTTTGTTTTTATTTCTTCTTTTTTTTCAGCATCCTTTTCTTTTGTCTTCTTTAGGCACTTTGGTCCTTTTGTCTTTTTCTTCTTTATCCTTGCCTTTGCTATCTTTATTCTCTTGTAAGGTTTCAGAATCAACATAATTTTTTGCAGTAGGTGAAGCTATTTATGCATTTAATGGAGCTCCAGACCGCTGATCTTGCACAAGACTTGGGCTTCCAACCTCCATTTGATATTTAGACTGGGGGGATACCAGAGAAGATACTAAAATGGAGACATCTGACCCAAAGCTGTTGGTCCCGAGTGGAAACATTGCGTTTGAAACATTATTTTGAGTGTTCAAGTTCTCACGTATACTGTTGCATCAAGGATCCCCAGTCGCCAGACCTTGAGCTTTCTAGCACTCTATGTATGTATACCCTTTTCCCATGGATTTTATTATTCGATGACACTATAGTGTGTCAAATCTGCCTCAATCTTTTTCTCCTTATGCTGTGTACTGCCAAATTTAACTGCAAACAAGGTGCAATATGTTAAAATCCACGATATCCTCACTACAAAAATAAGATAAATCAAATTGCATATGCACCTTAGTGGGAACATGGTTATCATTGAGTCTATCCAGCTCTGGACTTGGATCCAGGCAAAGTTGTGGTTGTAGGGCTTTCAAAATCCGAGCCTTCACTTCCTACACAAAAACTTCATAAGAGACCATCTCCTTCTGGTGCATGCAATGAGAAAAATGGTTTACTTACCATTAGATCACCATATGTCCAACCATGGTCTGAAATAGATGGAATATCCTTTACTACATTTTGTAACGACATTCCAAGACGCACTCTATGGACATTAGGTAAAGTATTATCAGAAGCCACGGGAACTCCTGTTTCAGAAGAGCACATGTGGTAATCTCGCACCTGCAGAAGTAGCATCTGTCTTCTGATAAAGCTCCATATGCATTGATGTTCACTCTCTTTTTAAATCTCAGCTAAGTTACAACTATATACTGATACATATATATATATATATCAACAGAAAAAACTAAATTTAAACTTAAAAACAAATCTATGTTTTGATCTAATAGACTAGAAGAAGCTCATACCTTCATCATTGAGAGATTGGTGTTCTACACGCTCCAACTGTTGTACATCTTCTTCAGGGTCTTGATCCAATTAGTTATTTATTGTGTTTCAGCCAGTAAGTAAATTTTAATATCCAACGAAAATAGTAGTAAAAAGAAAATAGAAATTCATACCTGGACATTACTTTCCTCCATTAGTAACATTTTAGTCTTCACGCATAAACCCCTAACTTACAAAAACAAAATAACAAATATTTTCAATTTGTAATACATATTTCAATTGATAATACGATAAAGCACATGTCAAATTCTGGAAAAAGAAAGGAAATCAGCCTACATCGCCAACATATTTGCTACAATTAATGGCCAACAATAAATATTTCTTCGAAAAAAATAAAGAGCCAAAATAGAGAACATTGTTAGTATAAAAAAAATTTACTCTAAATTTGAAAATACACCATATTACACATAAGATGCTTTTTATAAATAAATAATCTCTCGAGAAAAATAGAGAGCAACAAAGAGGGCATAAAAAAATGTATTCCCTAAATTTAAAAATGTTTCATATTATACAGAAGGCATGCGTTTTTTTATAAAATAGACAAAGTTAATGCATACAATGCAAAAAGGCAAACACATAACAATCAACAAAAAGGCATTTCCAAATCATGATCAAACACAAAAAATGTACACAATACACATGGGGTTTCTATTCATGTGCATCGAATTGTAAATTTACTCAGTTACATAAACCCCGCATAATTATAAGCACAAACCCGAAAATACGACAGCTTTTCAGTTTTTAATATCTGATATCAAATAGTACCACGACAAAAGAAAAAAAATTATAATTTCATCACATCATAACCTAGCAACAGAAGAACATGAGGTATTCAAGTAGTTTTAAATGAATATAATTTTACTAAAACCTTTTGGCTCTACAAATAAGTCAACAATCGAGTGAAAAAGAATTGCTTGAGAATATCAATTGATACAAACTAATGATATCATTATAACAACATTAATGAAGACATGGCAAAACATTGTAAAGTCGAGATACAAGCCAAATGAAGTATAAGAATTATAATTGAGGAAAAAAAGACAAAACCAGAGAACTTTCTGGTGGCAAAATACAGCTCTGCTAGAGAACATGTTGGACCTGACAATGTCACCACATTCATAATGATTTGCACATTTAAAAATAACTCAAGTATACATTCCTCCTGTAGTTCAGAAACTTCAAAGCCATATCAATTTATGAACATAGGACAACAGATATTTGTTGACAATTATAGAATATAAACAACTAAGGTAAAAATACAATTGCGACAGAACATTAATGGAAATTTCTGCATAATAGATCTGACAAAGAATGTCCATGGTGCTTTGGCCAGCACTTTCTGCTAATAACTTAACTATGTACAAAACCCCACTTTCACAACCTTCAACCCTGCATTTGTTGACCGCCCATTCCTTGAATCACATGATCAATTTTTCAGGTTAAATCCGAAGCCAACCCCTAGGCAGAACTCATTATCAGCCATGGACATTGAGTTTCAATGCCCACACAAGCACACATTTACACAAAAATAAGCTAAGGAACATTGCTTTAAATATAAATCTTGAATGGCTCAGAACCATTGCATATGCAACATTTTTTATATTTTCCTGTGGTGGTTGATAATTAAAAATAAATAAATAGAATATTATGAAAATAGGGTGCTAAAATATTTGTAACATAATTTTACAAAATGTAACTTATTGTGTTACAAAATTAAAATAAAAAATAAAAAACAGTATTATGAGATTAACAAAGGTTAGAAAATTAATATGAAATTAGTAAACTTTTATGTTCAAGGGTATTTGTGAATTATTTTTATTCAAAAACTAATGAGATAATTTGACAAAACAATTCATCTCGTGTTAGTCATTTATAAAATATTTGGTTTCCTAAGTTGTCAACTTGTGCAGAACTTATCGCCATAGTAATTGGTTGATAACCGAAAAACATTTTGAAACGTGAACATTAAAATCACCCTCCGAAATTGTAACATAAGTTCATGGCATGTCCATCTAGGAAAACTCTTGGCTCCAATGGCGGACCCAGCACCTGGCTGCCCCCGCGGTCGCTCGTGCTGGGCTCGCCCAGTGGCGGACCCAGCACCTGGCCGCCCCCGCGGCCGCCCGTGCTGGGTTCGCCGAAAACTTCAGAGTTCAGACGACCGCCGAGCACTGGAACATTGAGTCGAGAAGAAGAAGATGAACAGAAGAAAGAGGAAAGGATGCACTACTGCTGCTGGGCTGAGGTTTTAAATTTTTTGGGCCTCATTTAAAAAAAAGGCCCAATTGTAGCCCAATCCATCATCCACGGCATAGGCCAGTTATGGTTTTGCTAAAATAAAAGGAATCGGTCCAAATCCAATCTAAATATCTAATCCAATTTCCAATTCATTTCTCATTTCTTCTAGGCAGTGGCTGTGGGGCGATTGTTGGAGAAAAATTTGGGCGAAATTATTTTGAGTACTGAGGAGGAGTGGAGAACGATGAAGGCTGCTGATTGCTGTGGTGGCTGGAGAGTGGAGCTGTGATTTTGAAGGCTGGAATGGCTGGCTAGGCTGTAGGTGAGTGGAGGCTGGAGAGGCGAGCTGCGAACAACGGAACTTCCGCTTTCTCCGTGCCTGTGGGCTGTGAGTGTGTGAGTTTTTGGGCTTCCTTGGGCTGGGTTGTGGTTTTGGTCTCGTGGACTGTGGAGGGCCGCAGGCTGGAGAGGTAGGTCTGGAGTCTGGACTGCTGAGTTGGAGCTGGAGGAACTCGCAGGCTTCGATTTTTTCCTTTTGGGCTAGGCCGCTAGATTGGAGTCACTATTATCAAGTATGTATTCTTTTTTTTTTTTTTTTTCTGTTTTTGTTAATTTGTTATTATTATTGTTAATTACTATTATTATTAATTAATCACAAATTTATGATAAGTGAGAATTTAAGTGATGGGTGCAGCCCCTGGACTGTATGTTTCTGATATATATATAAAGATATAAAGTGCATATTAAACGGAATATGTTGGTTTAACGGAAAAACTAACGGAATTTCTTGATTTAACGGAAAGACTAACAGATTTTTTTTTTAATTTAAAAATCTTTTAACTCCATAATTGAGTTTCAAAATTTACAATTCTAAAGCCCATGTAGAAGTATTGGATGTCATGCTCATTTTATAGATACACTTCTCTCCCAATGTTTCATAAACTTCCAATGTGGGATTGTGCATTTTATATATATACTCTTAACTCCAATAGTTTTATAAATTTCCAATGTTGAATAGTGACAAAAAAAAAAATGTTAAAATGCTCATCAAAATCATTTTCAAATATATGTCTAATTGACTAATTTGATTTTGAATTACAACTAATTAAATTGTAATATTTACTTTCATTTTTTCATTTATTTAATTTTCAAATTTAATTTAAATTGCACTTGATTATTAATATATTAATGTTAGATATTATTTTCTATAAGTTTAAAATATTTTAATTTAACAAAGTAAACTATTTTAACATATTTATTTTTAATTTTTAGTGTTGGGACTAATTGTAGGATATATAATGAATCTAATTAATAAAGATAGATTTACTTTGAATTATTTTTATGTATTTATTGCATTCGGTTCGACCCCAGTTGAATTCCCACGAACTTCACATCGGAATCATTCTCGATTGTGAATCAAAATCCTTCATCTCCATTTTCAGATATCGGAATTATCAAATCCGCAGACTTTTCGTATATATCCTATGAATAATGCTCATGTTTGGTTCCTTAATTAATAAAAAAATTAAAATTCTTCTAACACTATTTAACAATATTATAGTATTATATTAAATGTTTAGTAAGTATTATTTTTAAATATTAGGCGATTTTATGATACAGTAAAAAATCTATTTTTTTTTTATAATATCGGAAAAAACTATTTTTTAAAATAAAAATATATTTAAAGTCTTAAAAATAATTAAAATAATATCAAAAATACGAAATGTATTATGACGCTTATTTTTCGTATTGACACACCTAAACTTTGTGATTCTTGATTCTCAACATCGACGTTTCGCAACGCATTACGCCTTTTAGAACATTATTAATAAATGAATAAAAAATGTAAAAAGCTTTGTACTACTACATTTTAGTCAATAGGAAAAAATGAAACTAAAAAAAAATGGATGTGGAGATTATCAATTTAAAAATGCTAACAGTTTATTTGGTAAGGTACATTAAACTCAATGAAGAAAAAATATTAATTTATTTAGTTTTGTATTATAATGTTATCTATTATTTTATTATGTACAAAAAGTTCATGATTAAATACAAAATTTAATATAATATAATAGTACGAAATACAAACTTATACATTTTAATTTAGAATTTAACATTATTCAAATTAAAATTAATATATCACAGTGTGTAATTATTTATCAATTACATAAACATTATATCATTAATTATTTAATGAACCAAAAAAATTATATATAAACTAAGCAAACGTGCATTGCACGTTGCTTAAACCTAGTGTGTGTGTGTGTGTATTTCAGTTTTTGTTAATTTGTTATTTGTTATTAATGAATTTATGAATTATGATAAATGAGAATTTAAGTGATGGGTGCAGCCCCTGGACTGTATATTTCTGTTTTTGTATTCTTTGTTTTTCAGTTTTTGTTAATTTATTATTTGTTATTAATGAATTATGAATTTATGATAAACGAGAATTTAAGTGATGGGTGCAGCCCCTGGACTGTATATTTCTGTTTTTGTATTCCTTTTTTTCTGTTTTTTGTTAATGTGTTTGTGAATTGTGATTTGGGAATTTAGGGTTTTAGGAAATTAAGATTTAGGGATAAGTGAAGAGTCTACGATCATCGGTCAATGATCACGGGTCAACGATCTCCGCCTGTGCTGGGTCCAATTTCTGGATTCGCCCCTGGGTCCGCCGGAAACTTCAGAGTTCAGACGACCGCCGCGCACTGGAACATTGAGCCGAGAAGAAGATGATGAACAAAAGAAAGAGGAAATGAGGCGCTACTGCTACTGGGCTGAGGTTTTAAAATTTTTTGGGCCTCATTTAAAAAAAAAGGCCCAATTGTTATCCCAATCCATCATTCATGGCATTGGCCAGTTATGGTTTTGCTAAAATTAAAGGAATCAGTCCAAATCCAATCTAAATATCTAATCCAAATTCCAATTCATTTCGCATTTCTTCTAGGCAGTGGCTGTGGGGCGATTGTTGGAGAAAAATTTGGGCGAAATTATTTTGAGTACTGAGGAGGAGTGGAGAACGATGAAGGCTGCCGACTGCTGTGGTGGCTGGAGAGTGGAGCTGTGATTTTGAAGGCTGGGGTGGCTGGCTAGGCTATAGATGAGTGGAGGCTGGAGAGGCGAGCCGCGAACAACGGAACTTCCGCTTTGTCCGTGCCTGTGGGCTGTGAGTATGAGTTTTTGGGCTTCCTTGGGCTGGGCTGTGGTTTTGGTCTCGTGGGACTGTGGACGGCCGCAGGCTGGAGAGGTGGGTCTGGAGTCTGGACTGCTGAGTTGGAGCTGGAGGAACTCGCAGGCTTCGATTTTTTCCTTTTGGGCTAGGCCGCTAGATTGGAGTCACTATTATCAAGTATGAATTCTTTTTTTTTTTTTTTTTCTGTTTTTGTTAATTTGTTATTATTATTGTTAATTGCTATTATTATTAATGAATCACAAATTTATGATAAGTGAGAATTTAAGTGATGGATGCAGCCCCTGGACTGTATGTTTCTGATATATATATATATATTTCAGTTTTTGTTAATTTGTTATTAATGAATTATGAATTTATGAATTATGATAAATGAGAATTTAAGTGATGGGTGCAGCCCCTGGACTGTATATTTCTTTTTTTGTATTCTTTTTTTTTCAGTTTTTTGTTAATTTGTTATTTGCTATTAATGAATTATGAATTTATGATAAACGAGAATTTAAGTGATGGGTCCAGCCCCTGAACTGTATATTTCTGTTTTTGTATTCTTTTTTTCTGTTTTTTTGTTAATGTGTTTGTGAATTGTGATTTGGGAATTTAGGGTTTTAGGAAATTAAGATTTAGGGATAAGTGAAGAGTATTTGGCGTGAAGATGTTTGGCTCAATTAGGATTTAGGGATAAGTGAAGAGTCTACGGTCATCGGTCAACGATCACGGGTTAATAGTCACGGGTCAACGATCTCCGCCCGTGCTGGGTCCAATTCTTGGATTCGCCCCTGGTTGGCTCCTTCACCTTTTGTAAAACATGTTGAAAGCTTATGGCTATGGAGGTTTAGTTTTATGGTCTTCGATGGACACAAAATTATGCAGATCAATATAACCATCAAACAAAAAATAGCAGCAAAATATAAAAAAATAAATAACAAATCACATAAATTGGCGATATTTAACTTTGAGTGTACTGATAGATTATGCTTACATGAATAATCAATTAAAAATTGATTACATGAATAATCAATTAAAAATTGATTGGAAAAATACCAATTTAAATGAACTTTTTTCAGATATTCACAAGCAAACACTTTTCTTTCCCTTCCCACTTTCTCCTTGAGCTGAAGACCTACGCTAACCTAACTATGCAAAGACAATCATTAGTGAAAATATGAATGCAGAAACCAGCCTCCAATTCATGAAGCTTCTGATAGAAGACTTGGGCACTTTAACTGTAAATTATTGGTTTCTAACATACACAAACACGTCCTCTTTCTCTTAAAAATTATTAAAAGAAGAGAAAAGGCATTCAGAATAAACATGATTTTAAAATATTTCATTTATCAAACTAATTAACCTACATAAAACGACATTGGACTCTATTAATCTTCAAAACCAAAATCAATTTCATTGTTTTCAACTGATGGTATACCCAATATGAAGAGAAAATAACTCAATTAGTCTTCATAACCAAAATTCGTACTTAACCCTGATGGGTAGCTCAATTGGTCAGGTCTTGGGCTTGCTCCCTAATGGTCACCAATTCAAGTTCCTTCAGGGCCACTGAGGTGAGAAACGATTGTAAATTTTAGGGCCCCGTGGGATTACTCGAGGTGCGCGCAAACTGGCCCGGACATCCACGTTTAAAAAAATAACCAAGATTTGTACTTACATACAGAAATAGAGAATGTGAGAGCGTATAAGAGAGAGCTTACTGTTGGAAAACGAGTATTAAACATCTTTCTCACAGCGTCAAGCTATCAACCAACTCCAATTCCTGAAATACCCACCAGAACAAGAACCCAAAAAACTCCCCAAATTAAACAATCCATAAAAAAATCAAACAAACCTGTAGCAAAAACGCAATATATCAGATGAAATCAACATACCCTCGTCTGCTTTCTTGGACGTTTCCTCGGGCTCTTTCTTGCTACAATGGCGGCGGCGGTGCTTTCAAAGTTTGGACGGTTGACAAAGAGAAATTGAAATCTGGTGGTTGTGTAATTAGAAGGTAGTGTAGTGCGGCCGGTTGAGAGCTGAGTTCTTTAGGGCTGGGGTAGGTGCGACGACAGCTTCTGCAGAGAGTGTTTCTTTGTTTTAAGAATGAAAAATGAAAGGAAAAATGCCTAATATCCAAACGATGTAGGATTTATCTTTTTTTTTTCTTTGTCTATTTTATGCCAAAACGACGTCGTCTCAATCAAACGAAAGTGTGAACAGTGATATCAAAAGTGTCTCTTTTATTTGGTAGTGATATAATATAGAGTGATCAAACAATGAGAAAAATGCTATATTAGGCCCTTGTTTGGAAGGAATTATAATATAAATATTAATTCAGGTCAAAATCAATAATTAATTCTAATCAATATTTTATATGATCCATAGCTTTATAATCACACGTATCATTAACTTTTATCAAATTTATTAAAAAAATAATTTTAATCTTCACCAAATAAGAGTTTAATGAGTAGTCAATTAAATCTTGCTGGGTACCCTCCCTAACCAACGCGAGGACTTTGACATTTGTAAACACTTGTTAACACATGCATTACTGTAAAAAAAAAAAAAAAAAAAAATCATTGGATAAAAAAATAAATTTTTTTTAACTATCAAATGATATAATGCCACGTGGCATTGTGTAAATAATGGTGTACACCAAGCATGATTTCCAACCCTAATCTTAAGTCATGCCATTAACTTTAAAATAATATTACTTGTATATAATTATTTACAAATTGTTGTACAAAGAAAGAGGAAAAACAATAATTTGGAAGAGAGAGAAGAAGAAAAAAAAAGATAAGAAAATCGGTTTAATTTTAATATATTCTCATGTCGTAACCAATACGTACATTTACCGTTACTCTTAATTTTATACAGTTTTGCAAGCTAAATTTAGAAATTTGACAGTATACCATCAAATATTATTTATCACACATTATACCCTCCAAGATTATGGATTTGCATTTTTACCCCAATTATTGGTATTGTCTGTTATTTCTTTTTTTAAATTTCACCCTTACTCCACCTTTTAGGAGCTATTGGAACTTAGGTCAATAACTCAATAAAATTTCACTCTTCCTACTTTAGTTAGGCCTTGATCTTATCTTACCAACTTTTTCGGTAGCAATTAGCAATTTCCAGAGAACGATAATGGGCCCAGGCAACCATCCCCACCCATCAATTTTTTTTGAAAGTCAAGATAAGAACATAGATAGAGCAAGAGGGGACGAGGATATAAAAAATCTCACTATTACCTGTTAATTAATTAATTAATATTATTTTTAATTTTTTAAATAAGATCCAAATTGAGAAATATAAAAATTATTAAAATAAAAAATTTGGGGCAAGAATTATGGTTCTCGTCCCATTTATCATTTGGGACTGGACAACGTGATATGGGTCAGAATCGGAGAATTTTTCCATTCCTTGGTGATGCACATTTCTCTAAATTTTAAAAAGGCGTAAAGTGAAAAGTTATTGAAATCTAGGGGGCAAAGTGTCAAATTCCTAGTAGTATGAAAAATGCACCTTAAAACCTAACAATTCGTCCAAACGCCTCGCAATTCTCTCTCTACCACACAGATACAAGATCGATTTTGCTAATTGAGAGCTAAGTTTGGCTGCAAATTCGTTCTATGATGCATTTGATTCTCCAAAATGATTTGATTTTCATTCCAATTTGAATTTTACTGATGTCAACCCCAAATATAACCCTATCGATCGCTTCAACTCATAACATCACAGATCCCTCATTACGGAGTGATTCCCACACAATTTCCAAATGGTACAATTTGGGAAGCGCGGGGTGCACCGGATTATGGCGCGAAGCAGCTCTTGTTGTACCCTCGGTGTTGTTCGTGCTGTACCTAGGGTTTCAAGCTAAGAGGAATCTCAAGAAGCTGAGCCACCGCAGGTCTTATGTAATGATTTCGTACTATGCGCTTATCTGGTTCAGCGTTCTTCTCAACCTCGCCTGGTCATTTCTTCAGGTACTCTATGAAAAATTTTGGTATTTTTACTCCCCTACCTGGTAAATCAGCTGAAAAAAAAAATCTTTGTTTCGATAATAATGTAAATTTATAAACTTACAGTACTGTCGTCATTTTCTCGAATTAAAGATCGTTATTTTACATTCAGCTACTTTTGATCGGGGAATTAACTAATGTAATATGAGGTTGAACGCTTAGACTTTTGGGAATTTATCGTTCTGAATTGATAATAGACGGACTTTTTCCCCCCTGCAATTTTAGTTGCATTTTATTAAGTAATGATTTGCACAGACTTAATTACCCTTCACATATATTTAAAATTTTATGGGCTAGGTTCATATCTTTATTACCGGCTAATTTGGGTATAATTGTTATTGGATTTTCTTCTACACTGAATTACATGACCATTCGGCTGGGATTGGTTGGATTATACAAATTACTTGTGATTATTTGGATTTTGGACAAAGACTTTATTCTTCTGATACATAAAGTAGTTATGGGATTGGACTAATGTCAGTTTTGTTGTACTAACCTATTACATGCTTAGAAGTCTACGAAGGTGATGTAATCAAGATCTTTAACTAAACAGGGGTGGAATTGAATGAATTTTACAGTCACGAGTCCCAAGTGCTATGTAGGTTGCGCATTAGTTGAATGTCATATATATAATTGACATAATAATAATCAAAATAGACAAGATATTTTAGAGTGACAAGGTTCATAGTTGTACTCAAAGAAACAAAAGGATAATTGGTAACAAAATAAGACACATGAAGTTAACTGGACGGATGAGTGACAGAGGTTATAGCTTGTGATGTTTCTAGTTTAAAGCTGAAGTGTTCATCCTGTTAGTCTTCTCTTAGTATTAATTTGGAGCTAGCATCCTTTTTGAAGTCCTTATTATATATGTCAAGCATTATATAATCATTCGGTGTAGTCATTTTTCCAAGAGAACTATACTTTGCTCTTGAACATGCATTATTTTTCCCACATCTATTCTTGCGTTCCATCAAATTCTGCATGCGATCTGATAGAAGAACTTCGTAGATTAAAGAAGTTGCAAAAACATGTTAACATCTTTCAATGTTCAATGAAGTGATTTTTTATAATTGTACTGAATTGGAGATCCCAGGTTATCTAGTTTAGGATGGTATTTGATTTTTTTACCTGGAAAACAGGAATGGCAATGCTCTCTAGGGAAGGAGATTGCATGGAACCTATTGTCATTATTCACGGAAAGTGGAATTCTATTCTTAGAAATTAGCTTAGTGGCCTTCTTACTCCAGGATAGTTATGCTAGTGGATTGGAAGCTCTGGCACGCACTTTCATAATTTCAGGTGTCTTTGTGGCTGTCGATATTCTTCTCCAGGTAATATCTGTTTGCTTTCCGTAGCATAAATGCACTAACTATTCAGTATATGTACTGCTATGACATTAATTGACTTGCTATCCCAGTGTGAAACCTGCTTTTGATAATTTTTTGGTATTCTTGTCTCTTGCATGACCTTTCACCCAATGTGTTCTTACACTATCTTTGCAGTGATGAACAGCTCATACTAATACATGTATGATAGTGATGCATTCATTCTTGAATTGAAGCCCAGGACTTGAGAAATACTTTACGTGTCATTTAAGTGGTGGCCATAGTTTCCCAATGATGCTTACCTTGATAAAATTTTGCATCATGTCTGTAAAATTCATTCAAATATTTGATGCTGTTAATATTACAGTATAGCAACGACAGTAAATTAGTTTGTTAATAATCCAAAAGGCATATCTAGAAATGAAGTCTCTGATCCTTCCATTGTACATTCCTTCACTTCAAAGGCCACCTGATTCTTTCCTTACAAATATTTCAAAAGAGACGTGAAGATTCACTGCTTCACACAAAATAAAACTGCATATCATTATCATGTGAGACCTTTTCCTTTCACAGGTAATCTTCATATTTGGATTCGGGGTTCCACTCTTTGTTGATATTGAGACTACGCATCGGGGAAAGTGGGGTGTATGGTTCACTCATACCCTAGTGCTTGCAGCAGCCTATGGCTACATAGCATTTGTGCACTATTCAAAGTGGAGAGATAAGTTGCCACGTGAGTTGAACTTTTTCCTTAGTTGAGTCTCTTTTTTGCTTTTCTCCTCCAACTAACCTGCTCCCAACTGTGTGCTGGGGCAAACTTTCAGCAAGACCGGCATTCTACAACTACGTCATCCTCATGTTTATAGTTGATGTAACTTCATTGTGCGCCTGTGGGCTTGCTGGAATTGGAGCTGGCTTCGGACTTTGGTACTATGATTTTTTTTTCCACGACCATGTACTAACACCAGATTTGCCATCTACTCCAACTGATTTTAGATGATTGTCTTCCTCTCTGCAGGTTGTACAATTTTATAGTGATAGTTCGTCACTCCCTTTATCTTCCATTTTTGTACATAATTTTTCTTGCTGACTTTTTCCAGGTAATTATTTTCTATCGTAACTCAATTGTGAGAGATACTCACATTTCCGTTTTACCATATAGGGTTTAACTTTATTTATGTGCTTTCTATCGCTATATTTTCAGGAAGAAGATTGGCTGTTGGATAATGCTTATTACTCGGAGATGAAAGATGCGGGGTTTTTCGATACTGACTGGGAATAGCCTATGGAAATAATTTGTATGGGACTAAAATATTTCAGCTAGACAGACTTGTAAATGAATTCCTTGTAAATTTCTGCAACATTTATTTTACTTTAAAACGATGTCTGAGAACAATTGAGCTTGGTGCACATTTGTACTACCTCGAGCAAAACAAAAATCCGAAACAAGTTGTGCCAGAAACCAAACAGTAAGTCAATCTTTATTCATGATCGACACCAATAAAATGAATAATATTGAGAAATATTGTTGCTAATCAAATAATGAAATACAATTTACTTATGTAAAGTCAACATGTGCTAACTACAAAGTTCTATAAACAAATACGTAAATAATACGTGAATCATAAAGGATTGGCCAACAAAAAATAAATCAAACTGTCCAAGATTTGGTACTTGTTCACTTTGTGTGAGTTTTGAAAAGTCAAAAATTGTTTCTAAGAATAAAAAGTTATTTTTGAACATCTTTGAATAGTTTTCTAAAAGTATTTTGCCTCCTTTTATATTTTTAACCCTTCATTCTCCAAAAAAAAAAAACACACTATTTCAAATATTAAAAATTGAATGAAAGGAGGCCAAAAAGGGCGTTTATCTTGTTAGAAGATGATAGTTTCCTATAAATATTTTATTTTGTTAGAAGAGTTTTTAGAGAAAAATGACCTAAAATAATTTCATCATGAAACTTTTTTAAAAGAAGCAGAAATTCTACCAAACGAACCCTTAGTCATGATCTATTTTTTTTTTTAATAACCAACAAATTAGTTAAGGTGTTTGAGATTGTTAGAAACGGCATCGGAGTTGGAGAATAAACACACCAAAATCTGCAACAAACCACAAACAAAATATCGAAACAAAATGGAAGGCCCAAACACGTAATCGCTATTTTCAAACTAAATTTGCCCCTTTTCCGGAGATGCTTAAGGTTTCCGGCAAATAGTTTGTAGGAATAAGCAAGCATTGTTGTAGAATTACAATAAAACACAATATGTAATCCTACTCAAACAAGAGAACACAATGGGAAGAAATGAATATGGAAAATGAAAATGATTTTTCTATAGTTCTTGGAATGATTATGATTTTTTTTTTTTTTTAATGTTTTCCAACATCTTTACAAGAACTAGGATCACCTATCCATAGCACTCAGAAAATATGTACAAAATGGTGCCAAAATATTTTCAAAAGGTACCAAATTCAAAATCACTACGATTAAAAAATGTAAAAAAGGACAAAAAGTTTTGTTAAATCCATGCGACCGCATGGAGTAATCCAAACCGGCACATTAAGTCCTGATATAGGACCATGCAAGTGCATGGTCACCATGCGGTCGCATAGTTCACAATTTTGTCCTATGATCCATTTTTCATTCTAAACTCGATATTTTCCTTAATTTTTAATAATAATATAGCAATCTCCCACTTGTTCAAAATTATATAAATCTCATATTAAAAATATACAATACTCATGTATAAGGACTAGACATCTTTCGATTTGAATCTAACCATATTGTAATTCAAATAAAATAAGGTCAAAATCAAAGGTAACATTAAGCTTTGAACCAGTTATTCCATATGACAATACCGGTTAGAACACACACACACATGAGTATCACGTATTCTCAAGTTTTTCAAAATCCCTTAGGGCTATTATGGCCTTGCGTTTATCCTTTTCAACAAACTTTTAAGAGGGAAACTCCAACTTTCTATTGAAGCGACACCACCTCGAAGTTTATTTAGAAGAAATTCTTTCGGTATCTTTGTTACTTTTAATGATACTTGTACTTAGTACTGAATTTCATTGAGAATTTTAACTCATCCCTCGCTTCAATAATAACCAGCATTATTATAACTAGGATAGGGTTATCGGGAATATTAATAATGCTGAAACTATCCACATATCGAATGACTTGTTGTTACCCTTTGAACCCGTGGATTACCTTTTGAGTAATGATGAGTAGGGTTACCATCATTTGTAGATCTTTTTAGTTCAAGAATTTCAACCATATCCTACTTGAAGTAGAATTTACTAAATCTCTATTTAGAGGTTTAGTTAGAGGATCCGTCAAATTCTCAATAGACTTTACATAATTTAGGAAAATTATTCCACTTTTGATTAATTTCCTAATGTAGTCATATCTTAGACTTATATATCTAGACTTTCCATTATATACCTCATTGTATGCTATTGCTAATGTGGCTTGACTATCACATATGATAGATATAGAAGATGTTATCTTCGATCCCAAAGGTATCTCATATAGGAGATCCTTAAGCCACTTAGCCTCCTTCCCGATTTCCAATAGTGCAACAAATTCGGATTCCATAGTTGAGTGTGTTATACATGTCTGTATCTTTGATTTCCAAGAAATAGCCCCTCCTCCAAGTGTAAACATCCAACATGAAGTAGATTTACTTTCATCCGTGCTAGATATCCAACTAGTATCAGTAAATCCTTCCAAAACAACCAGGAATTTAGTATATTGCAGTCCCAAGTTTTTGGTTTTCTTTAAATATCCAAGAACTCTTCCAATAGCCTTCCAATGATCATTGCTCGGATTGCTAGTAAATCTACTGAGTTTATTTATTGTACAGGCTATGTCTGGTCTTGTACATTGAACTGCATACATAAGACTACCAATAGCACTCGCATACTCCAATTGAGCAATAACCCTTCCATCATTCTTTATTAATTTCGAACTTGGATCAATTGTGGTACTATATTTTTTTATGTTCAAATGCTTGAACTTATTAATCACATTCTCAACATAATGTGATTGAATAAGATAATAATCGCCACTAGTCTTAAAGACTTTGATACCCAAAATAGTATTCACTTGTCCAAGATCCTTCATCTTGAATGTGAAAGAAAGAAACTTCTTTGTTTCTATTATTCCGTCCATGTGATTACTCATAATCAACATGTCATCAACGTACAAACAAATAAAAACTACATAATTATCACATAATTTAAAGTACAAATATTTATCTACACTATTATGTTTAAAACCAAATAACATAATAGCTAAGTCAAACTTTTTATGCCATTTCTTAGGTGCTTGCTTCAAACCGTATAAAGATTTTACTAACTTGCACACCTTTTATTCATTTTCAGGTAGAACAAACCCTTCGGGTTGTTCCATATAAACTTCCTCATCGAGATCCTCGTTCAATAATGTCGTCTTGACATTCATTTGATGAACATGCAAGTCATATATTGAAGCTAAAGCGAATAATATCATAATTGACATTATTCTAGCTACCGGTGCATATGTGTCAAAATAATCGATTCCTTCCATTTGTCGATAACCTTTGCTACTAATCTAGCCTTAAAGGTATTAAGAGAACCATCAGCATTATATTTTCTCCTAAATACCCATTTACTTCCAATAGATTTGGACCCAGGTGGTGAGTCGACAAGCTCCCAAATGTTATTTGATATTATCGAATCCATTTCATCCTTAATCACATCTTTCCAGAAAATGCTACCATGAGAAGCCATAGCTTCTTTATATGCTTTAAGGTCAGTTTCAACTTGTAGAACAAAAATAATTGTTCTTACAACATTCACACAATTTCCCTCTACCAAGTAAAAGGAAATAAGTCGAGAGTTAATTTCATCCGATCCCAAGAACTTCACAATCCGAGTTCTTTTTCTTTTTCGCGGTTCACTAGATTCACTAACATCTTTAGAAAATGTTTCATCTCATGTTCCATTTGAGTTAGGGATATCTTTATGAATTTCTCTCAATTCATTATCCAAAGATAACAAATCCTTAAAGAACGTCACATCATTTGATTCGATAATCACATTGGTCTCCAAGTTCAATAACGTGTAAGATTTGCTATTGTTAGCATATCCTACAAAGGCAAATTTAATATCTATTGGACCCAACTTAGTCCGATTAGGGTTCATTTCTTGCAATACGCAAGACACCCCACACTTTGAAGTATCCAATGTTTGGTTTTCTTCATTTCAATAACTCACAAGGATGAACCTTAGTATGTTTTGATAGAATCCTATTTAATATCCTACATACACTTAATAAAGCTTCACCCCATAAGTAAAATGGAAACTTAACATATGTAAGCAAAGCATAAATCCTTTCAACTAAGATCTTATTTTTCTTTCAGCCAAACCATTTTGTTGAGATGTCTTAGGTGTAGAATGTTGATGAATAGTGCTATGTTTTTCACAAAACATATTAAAATCATGCGAGAAGTATTCTCCACCTCTATCACTTCTTAAGTTTTAAATTTTCTTTCTTAAATGATTTTCAACTTCACTTTTATAAATCTTAAACATATCTAAGGTCTCATATTTATGCTTCATAAGTAAGACATACGTATATCTAGTGCAATCATCAATAAAGGTAATAAAATACATATTTCCACCGCTAGTTTCCATACCATTTAATTCACATATATCCGAATGAATTAACTCTAAGATAGTAGATGTTCGTTTTACACTTTGATATGACTTTTTAGTCATTTTAGCTTCTACACATGTTTTACATTTAAATTCATTATTGGCATCATATGAAATTAAATCACACTTCATTATCATATGCATTGTACTTTTACCAACATGACCTAATCTAGCATGTCATACTGAAAAAAAATCAACGTAAGCAAAATCAACTTTATTAATTAAAGAGTTGTCAACGGTATGTAGTTTGATCATTCCTTCACTAGAATAGCATTTTCCAACAAATTTCTCGTTAAAGGATAATACAAGTTTACCGTATTCAAATACACTTTTTATACCCAGTTTTTCCAAAAGATTTCCACTCACTAGATTTCTATGCATGTCGAGAATGTTGTCTTATTTGATGGAATTCACTTTGCCCTCGAAGTTGCTTTGTTTACGGTGTCTACATTCATTTGCCCACACACAAAACACCCTTCTTTGGTTTTCTTCTTGGACTTGTTGAAGTTCCTAGAAGGCTTCCTTTTGTTGAATTTCGCAGGCGATTCAGTTTTCTTCACCACATTCTCCTTGGAAGTGCCTTTATAAGAATTCTCATTCTTGACTATTCCTCAATGCATAAATGTTTTTGCAATTATTCCAAAGAATAGTCTTCAGAACTATGCATTCTTTTCTTCCGATTTCCTTTCCAAGTTATGAGAAGTTTAGCAATTATTACACCTACTTGAAAAGTTTCCAGGATTTCAATTTTCACAGCCTTTAATTTGTTGACTAACACTTGCAATTCATGAATTTGAGAAAGCAAGGAATATTTTCTAGAAATTTAAAGTCAAAATACTTTGATATTAAGAATTTCTTGATACCTTCCTCTTCCGCTTTATACTTACTCTCTAGAGCAAATATCAACTCATCTTCACGACGCTTTTGTCTTTCCGCTTTTATGGCTTCAGTTTCTCCATCAGTTGGTTCCGGTAATCGTGTCAAATTCGGATCAACAATATAAAATATCTTCAGCGCTGTTAGTAAGAATTTCAACTTGTCTTGCCATAGCGTGAAGTTGGTACTATCGAAACGATCCAAGAAAACCAAATCCTGATTCATCAGTTTTATCATTGCCAAAGTTGTTTCATTCTCCATCACAAAAAAAAAAATTAGTTTGAGATTGTTGGAAACGACACCGGAGTTGGAGAATAAACACACCAAAATCTGCAACAAATCACAAACAAAATACCGAAACAAAATGGCAGGCCCAAACACGTAATCGCTATCCTCAAACTAAATTTGCCCCTTCTCCAAATTGATTGAGATTTAAGATTTCTGGCAAATGGTTTGTAGGAGTAATCAAGTCTTGTAATAAAATTACAATAAATCACAATATGTAATCCTACCTAACAAGAAAATACAATGGGAAAAAATGAATATGAAAAAGGAAAATGATTTTTCTATTGTTTATGGAATGATTATGATATTTTTTTAAAGTTTTTCAACATCTTCACAAGAACTAGGATCATCTATTTATAGATCTCAGAAAATATGTACGAAATGGTGCCAAAATATCTTCAAAAGGTACCAAATTCAAAATCACAACGGCTAAAAACAGTAAAAAATGAACAAAAAGTTTTGTCTATGTGGTCGCACGGGCTAAACCCATGCGACGGCATGGAGTAATCCAAACCGGGACATTAAGTCCCGGTATAGGACCATGCGACCACATGGTCCAGTGAACCATGCGGTCGCATGGTTCACAGTTTTTGTCCTATGATCAATTTTTAATTCCAAACTCGATATTTTCCTTAATTTTGAACAATCATACAACAGAAAAAACTACTCAACTTGTTAACTTCTGTTCTGTGCACATGCCAAATGAGATATTTATCGAAATCTCACAGGAAACAACTTATATAAAAAGAGAAGGATTCTCAGAAGTTTCAGTCACAAATAAGAATGTATTTGTTATAACATTATTGCAAAACAATTATAAACTCGTCATTCATCTAGATAAAACCAAGATTTGAGCCATTTTGCTAGATGATTTTGCCCACCTATTTGACATATACATTATTAAAAGCAGATGATTCTCCTCTCCCGTGCATCAGAAGTTGAAGTAGAAGCCTCAACCTCTAAACCCCCTCTTAAATCTTTCCCTCCTCTCGTTCACGCTCTTCCTCCTTGCAAGGCTGCTTTGTCCCCTCGGACCTCATTTTCGAGGACACCCTCAGAATTTTTCCCTTTCTTTATGCTTTTGTACTAGGGCTTATCATACTTGAGGGCATGGTTGCTTGTGATGATCATGAAGCACGCAACTTGCAAGGGTGCTTTAGCCCCTGAGACGTGCACGGATAAATTTTAACAAACAAACAATGACTAGTGTTTCCTAAATAGAATTCATCTCCCCCTGGTAGAGACATATTTAATCAGACAAAATAGGATTTGAAGAGCTACGGTGTTTTAATCAACTGATGCATGTCATCATGTGGTGTGGGTTTAGCTATTCTCATACCAAGTGGTGGCCAGATTTGGCACAGGAAATTGTGGTCAAACGTGGATCTCAAATCTTGGTTCTTTTTCTCGAATTTTCATGACTTGGGAAATACATTCTAATAACATTGGTGAAAGTCTTTCCCATCGTTCAGATCAAAATAATGTAAGTGTTGTCATAAATTCAATCATTTTTTACTTTAACACTTTTAATATATAATTGAAACATTTTATTTATGGTAGATCTATTTAATTAAATTAATATTTTAATAAATTAGATAATAGAGTCCGCATATTCAAGTCTTAGTAATTTATTAATCACAAGGAATTGTGATTGTGAGATATAAATTACATGTGACTTATGTGGTCGTAAGTAATAACAATACGGATATCGTTATTACGAATAGATCTGCACTTGTGACATTTCTTGATTATGAAGTAAGTAGTTGATCCTACAAGCTAAAATGTAGTGACATTTAAATGGACATGTAGATATTTTGTTATAAGAACAAATTATTGAAGACCCGCTAAAGAGATTCCACTGGATAACTATATGATGTTCAGTGGTTAATTTCTAACGTTTAGTAATATAATTATTCTTTCGACTTGAGATCATCATATAGTGTTATATGATAACAGTTATACTTTGGTAATGTTGAATGTTGCTCTGTCAATAGTTGCTAATACGGTATCCTTCAAGAATGTTAAGAATTATATAAAGGTTGTGAATGATTAATAGATGATTCGTAACTCTCAGATAGTACAAAGATTATAATCTACGTTTCATTCAGTTAAATTGATAACAAAATCATTGCTCAAGGTGCGGTCATAAGTAACTTAAAACTGGGATGAAAAATATGACCGACCATCGAGATTGACACACATCTATATCTCATAATTGATCGAATTATATTGACGAATGTATTATAATTTCATGGTAAACAAACAAGTTTGATTTTGTCATACAACATGACACTTTCCATAACATGTATTGTCCTAACACATTTTTAGATGTCAATCTGCGACGACGATTGTGAATTAATTAATCTAGTTAAATTAATAACAAATTAAAATGGTATTTTAGTTTATCTATTTAGATTAAAATATTGATTCACTTCGTTGGCATCATGATTGAAAACCTATTGGGTCACACATAATAAGGAGAACTAGAAAAATAATATTACTAATTAATTAATTGACATATGTTGGACATTTGTAGAAGTAATTAATTGTGTTGCTTATTAATGGGCCAAAGTTAATTAATTAGATTAATTAATTTATGGACCAAGTTTAATTAATTAGATTAATTAAATATTGGATCAGCTCAAGTTTAATCGATGGGACGATCCATTTGAACTTCTATTAATAAACTGTTAGGATTTGAGAAATCATAGCACACATTCATAATCTTGCTAGTACCAAAAAAAAAAAAAAACGAAATCATATTCTCTCTCTTGTTTTGTTATGTAGATTATCGTTGGAGGTTGAACAATTAGATAGTTGTGATGTACGGAAATTGTGATTGTTCATATTCCAAAATTAGCAAAAGAGTTCATAGAAATTTGCAAATATATAATTCTTATCATATTTTCTATCTAAACACATAGATGGTCGAACTGAAAATAATATAATTAATTAAAAAAATCTATATATGGATATATATATATCCTATTAAAATTTTACATTGAGTAAAAGAGTATTTTTAATACACATTATTTAACTTTCAATAATTATTTTAATATTCATTTCATCAAATTAATACTAAATGGGCCCAAATGCAACTAAATCGAACCAAATGGGCCCAAATAAAGGTAAATCCTACAAACTAAACCATACCTCATATCCTACCAACAAATTGAGAGTAGAAAGACTGTGCCTCTCTAATCTTTTACAGGTTCCTTTTTCATTCATTTCTTCGTATTTCTTTGCAGATGTTTGTGTAACACATATTGCATCCAGTGTTCTAAATAGCGCGCTATAGCGCCGCTATAGCGCGCTATAGCGGGTAGCGTGGAGAAAACGCGACGCTTTTGTGATATGCGTGTAAAATAGCGGTCAACTTTTTTTGTTGACCGATTTAGCGAGATTTAGCGTGATTAGTCGGAACAAAGCGAGATTAAGCTCGATATAGCGAGATTAAGCCCGATTAAACCCACTTTAGAGTTAATGGATCTCACCTAACAATAATATTCTAATAAGCCCAAACTTAGTAAACCCAACATCCCACTACACTTAAAACCCGGCCCATCACCTACAAAGTTCAAGAAGAGATCAATTTTACCCTCAACTTATCAATACCATGAAGGCATTTTACTATTATGAATCTATGATATGCTATTATGAGATTATCAAAATTTGCTTGTGTAAAATTAGTTCCTCAATAAATTTAATTGTGCAAGACCTCAAGAAAATTCTATACTTAGTGTCCAATCCATTAACAGTATAATTAATGCTTAATAGTAAATGTGTATGTTTATTTTTATATAAAAAAATTATTTTTAAAATATAAAAATCTATTTATTATACTTAAAATAATATTAAAAGTACAAAACGCTTTATGACGCTTATTCTCCGCATTGACACGCTTTAGCTTATGATTCTTGATTCTCGACCTCGACGCTACGCAACGCTTTACGCTATTTAGAACACTGATTGCATCAGTGAGCCTAATGTAAATGGAAGAAGTTAGGCTCCGTTTGATAGACCGAATTTTCTATCTAGTGTTTGATTGACGAAACTTTTTCGAGAAAATATTTTTCAACTTTCTAAATTTTTCATCTTTTTGAGGAAAATAAATTCTTGATGTTTTGGTAGGAAAATATTTTCCCTTTTTTTTTTGCAATTAGAAGAAATTCTAGACAAATTTTTTTTTCACTTTTATTAATAATTTTCATGCAAAACAAAGCCAAACGAATGATATTCGGTATGATTATTTTTTTTTAAATTTTAAATTTTTTATTTTTGATAGTTGGAACAAATTCTAGACCTAATAATAGAAAACATTATCAATTTAATGGACAATTTTCATAAAAAAAACCCAAACGGACAACAAATTTTCAACATTTTTCATATAAAATTATACCAATCAAACACAATTAATTACAATTCCCAGTAAAATAATTTCTAGAAAAATATTTTCCCTATAAAATATTTTCTTTCCATCAATTTTCCACCATGCAATCAAACGAACCCTTAAATGAAAGACCAGTGCCAGATTCTTCTTAATTTTTTTTCCTTATCAAAACCAACGAAAACCCTATAAACCGCAACCGGGTCGTCGATTTTGAGTTGCACATTCGATTTTTTGGTTTTTTTTTTTTTTTTTTTTTAATATCCAACTTTCATGCATATTGGTTATAAGCATCAAGCAGACCGGTTATTCGTCCGGTCCCCCATTTTTTCAATTGAACTCGTCCGGTCCAGTCCGATCCATTTTTATAACATTTTTTTTCAATTGCACATTTCATAAAATTCACAACTTTAATCAATTTTTCAATCACGTATTTAGCCCTTGTTTTGTGGGAGATTAAAATTAGATTTTTAATAGATTTTAAAAGTTAATGAAATGTGTGATTACAAATTGTACGTTCTATGAAATCTATGGTTAAGCCCCGTTGGTACACATTAACATTTCATTCTTCTACTCATTTTCAATCACACATTTTTCAATAAAATAATATTTTCTATACAACCACACATTTCCATCAATTTACTATTTCAGAATACATTCTTCCAAAATAATGTTGCTCAAACATACCCTAAAATTAATTGTTGATTTTGACTTAAATATCTTGATTTTAATCTATACCAAACATGGGCTTATTAATTTTTTTTAGAATATATTAAAAAATATAATTTTTGTATAAACCAAACATAGCTTAATTTTTTCTTTTCTATTATTTTTAAATTCAGTATTTAAAGAAAAATTAAAATCAAGTTAAGAGGTTGCTTTTAGAGGCTTGCAACAAAAACTGCAGGATAAATGGGCTGGCTAGTGGACCTACGAGCCCACGAGCTTGCCCAAAGAGCCAGCTCGTTAAACCCGTGAATCTAGTGCCAAACTGAGACTCGTGTCTTCATGGGCCGAGCTGCTAAGCCACCCAACACATTACCATCCCTAAGTAACTTTTACATCCTTAGGCGTGTTAGTCTCCCATTTTTTCAAAACTTTTTTTCAAACACTCATTTTCAACCATACTTTCATACAATAAAATATTATACAGGAAAATCCAAAATCTTTTGTTACTTTTTAATCACATATTTTTCGCAAATTCATTATTCAAAACATTGTTTTTTTTAAAAATAGTGACCAAACAAAGGCTTAGTTCGTTTCTCTCTTCAACCGAGTCAGGAAGTTCCTCTTCACAGCTAAGTGAAATTACATGACCTTCCCGCTCGGCCCTTCAGATTGGTGGGTGAATTTGAGTTAGGTTACTCAAGAGCCCATTCATAAATAGGGTGGCGTTGGATACTGCTAGTTTTAGTATTACGTCTGCATCAGACAACCTTTGGCTTTATTCTTTTCCCTCTGATGCAGTTAAAGTCATCTGATTGTCCTATGAATTGTGGAATATACGTACAAAGTAAAAGTGGGAAAAAATAATTAGTGGTCCAATTACTTTAACTTGTTTTAGTTTTGATCATCGTCTACGTTTCTGTTGGTATAGTTAACAGAAATGAATACATGGATAGCGATACAGTTGACGTGACAATTTTTTGAAGTTAAAGTATAATGTTGACGTGTTTTGTAAGCAAAAGTATGTTTATTCTGGTCCCTAGTTGTCGTTTATTTTTTTAAAACTCTTTTTTTATTTTTTTATTTACTCATTTTCAATTATACAATAAAATATTTTACATGTAAATCTAAAATATTTTCTTACTTTTTAATCACATATTCTTCAAAAATTCATTGTTCAAAACAACGCTTCTCCAAAAAAAAAAAAAAAAAAAATGGCCACCAAGCAGATGAAGTTGTACTTATCAAATTTAAAGAAAAAAATGCATGTCATGGCAAAAATTGCTTGAATTTAATGAAATTAAACAAGAAGAAGAGGATAAGTTGGGTAGGTGGTGGTGGTGGTTAACCTCTATCCCCAACACTTCACACCCAAGCGTTACAAATTGAGGAATGTTTAGACCGAATTTGTATTTTTCTTAAAAATTTGCATTTTGAGAGTGCCGTTTTATCAATTCAAATACATTTTTTTATTTTTTATTTTTTCAGGGTGGTTATGTTGATTATTGACACACGATTTTTTATAAGTGCATCGCATTTTAATTATATTGTACTAAAAGTTTTTTTTTTTCATTGTTATAATCATATTCCCAATTTTTTTAATACATTCTTATCTCAATCTTTTATTAATTAGCATATTTTGTCTTTACTGACGATTTTCGTCCAAAATTTCTTTTTGCAATGGCATAAAAAAAACTTATTTTTCGTCGTATTTTAATTAAGCAAAAAAAAAAAAAAAACAATAAATTGAATATTACCACTATATATTTCCCCTTATTTTAAAGCATGTTAACAAAGTTTTGAGCAAAAATCATATTCGGGGTACAATATGGCTAATTGATGGAATATTAAGGATAAGAATTCAATGAAAAACATTGAAAACACAATGTGATACTAAGTGAAGATTAGGAACTTTTGAATGTGAATATAGTAACCTTTTTATTTATCTCACGTGTGAATAACACACACGAATGACAAAAAAAATAGCAAATCGGACTTGTAATTATCCACTTGCGTATTTCATTTAGCTATGCTACACAAGACGAAACCAATGACCAAATAAAACAAAAATGTAAGTATAGTGATCAAATTAAAATATAATCAAGTTGAATTGACAATATAAAATTTCACTAAGCGTTTTAAGGACCATAATTTTTTTTATTACATATATCACATCTTAATTGAAGTGAAGATTTTCCAATATTTGCTATTTTTATACATCTTCTATCTGATGATATTTAATGTCCAAATATTATGCTAATGTGCATTGAAATGAGGGCAATTATTTTGTCAACTTTTATTTATTTATTATTTATTTAGTTATTTAAAAATACAAAAAGCAAACGAGTCTTTTTGCGCCATCATGACAAATTTTCTAGACGAAAAAAGTCATCATAGATAAGATGTGCAAATTAATAAAAAGCTGAATAGACTTAAAAAAAGTTGCCGCGAGCAAAGGTTGGAATTCACATATGATGTAGTTAATAAATTTTTTTTTTAATTAAATGCATGCAATTTAAACTAAACTATATCATAATGAGCATCCGATGAACACATAAATATACCTTAGTTTTTTAATTATTTCTATTAATTTTATATCATGATAGCAAGCTCATACAGTTATAACATTAGGATAATTATATCATCACAACAAAAGTTATTAAATGCACCACATTATATTCACACATCAATTAAAACATAGTTTTAATAAATACACCACAACAAATTTACAATTATATACCTAATTTAATAAAAATAATAAAAAAGAAGAATTCTGGATTTTAATAAACTTTATCTTTATCTTTTCTTCCAGACATTTCTGTAACTGTCTATTTTTTCTATGTTGCATGCATCAATGGCCATATGGACTAGACAAGAAAAGAAGTAGAAAATCTTATCAATTTCTTCTCGTCCACATTAAGAGAAACGTGTAAGGTTTTCATCGCATTCACACTATTTTCTTCTTAATTATTTTTTTAAAGAAGAAGAAGAAAACTTGATTTCAAAGAACTTCAATAAACTTGATTTCTAATTTCAGACAAGTCACTGAAACGTTTCAAAACTTAATGAAAGAAGATGTGATACTAAAGTAATTGCTACTCACTTACACATGCATACATATTATACCAAAGGAACAAATAATTTTTTCACTCTCAGTCCTCTTCTCTTCCTAAAACCTTTGCATACTCAAAAATTCAATTTAATTTAATATCTAGTTTTTAACTTAGAGGGCTTCGTTTGGAATTGGGCTGGATTATTAGTAGTTAAAGCAAGCTCGAGGGTTTGAAGGATTCCTATTGGAATTTCATAAATATGGGTACGGTTTTTATTTTCTTCTTCTTCTTTTTAATACTAATTTGCTCACAATTTTGTAGGAATGATTTTTCTTCGTGCTTTTGGGAGTTGGTCAACTCTTAATTGGAGTTTCGAACTTATAAATAGTGCAAATCAATCTTCAAAAAGAAGTGATCGGTTTATTTATGATCTCTAGAAATTATAGAAAAGAAGAAGAAGATGATGATGATGAGGAAGAAATTAGATTTTAGGTTTGTGGTGTGATTAATTTTAAGTATATTAGCCCTAATTATGTAATTTTAGTTAAGGTTATTTAAGTAAATAAGAGAAAAAGTAAAAAATTGTGGCGCACTTAGCCCTTGTTTGTCATTTATTTTCTCAAACATTGTTTGCTACAGTGAACAATTTCTACCATATATTCACTCAATAAAATATTCTACACACAAACCAATAAAATTATTTTACTTTTCAACCACACATTCTCCAAAATATACCATTCAAAACTCTATTTCTTCTCCCAAAATGGGAGACAAACATGCCCTTAATAAATTTTGTGGTGGTATAATACGAAAGAACAATATTACGATTTTTAGGGTGATCAACTTTGATTATCGAGGTTTTTAATGATCCAAAGTCAACTAGTTGTATTAACGGCAATTAGCCAAACACGACCCCTTTAAGTGGTGAATACACGATGTAGGTTACATGAAATAAGTTAAAGAACAATTCAACATAGGATTGATTTGCATGTAAATTCATGTGGATTAATTATTATTTGTGACTTGTTGCTAATAATAATTGGTAAATTTAAATTCTACATTACTCATCTATTCACTCTCATCTAGGTGTTAGTTGTGTCAAACTTCGGCATTTTTGTTGATATTAGAGCATTAATTCATTCCCGGACATACTTTATTTAGATGACTCAGTCACTAAAAGTTCATCTATATTTTGATGGAGTCATTTATGCCTATTGGAAAGTGAGAATGAGAGCTTTCTTAAAATCTATAGATGAGAGAATTTGGGTTTTTGTAGAAAAGAGATGGACCGCCCCAACTACAACTGTTGCAGGTGTAGTTATCCCATCTAGGTTGCAAGTTAGTCTAAAACCGATTTAGATGAGTGTAACTAGAATAGTAAAGGGCTTCAACCCTATTTATGGTTGTGTTCCTCAAAGAGTTTACGAGAATGTCTATTGTGAGACTGCCAAAGAGGTTTGTGATATCATAGAGGCCATAAATAAGGGAACCAATTGTTAAGAACTCCAAACTATAGATGTTGACCACTAGCTTTGAAGGAATTAGAATGAATGATAATGAATCATTCAATGATTGCTATGCGAATTTGAATGACATAGTTACCTCTAACTTCAACTTAGGTGAGAAAAACCCTGAAACTAAGATTGTTGGAAATGTTATTAGATCCTTACTTGAGATGTTTAAACCTAAGATCATAGCTATTGAAGAGAGCAAAACCTTAGATGTAATTAAAATAGAAGAACTTGTTGGATCTCTCAAAACCTATGAACTCACCATATCTCAACCTGAAAAGAACAAATCTATAGCCCTAAACATTGTTAGGGAAGAAAAATGTAACTCTGCTAATACTAAGACCCATAATGAAGATGAGATAACTTATTTCATTAAGAAATTTTGAAAAATCTTTATGAATAAGTAGAAACCTCAAGAAAGATATAGAGGTGCCCCTAGTGAGTTTAGAAAAGACGATCGTGAGAAGACCAATATTAAGATGTTCAGAAAGAAATCTCAGTTTGCTAGATGTCATAAGTGTCATGATTGTTTCCACTTTAGGAATGAGTACCTTAAAAATAAGAAAACGCTTTCACTAATGATGAGTTTAACTCGGACAATCAAAGTGAGAATTCCAGTTCTCAAGTTCATAACTATACGGCTTTTACTTCTAAGAGTGAGAAGGTTGAGGACATAGAACGAGGTGAACGGTTTGAAGAAAAAACAGAAGATGAGGAAGATATTATGAACAACTGTTCCACAAGAGTCTTAAGGTGAAAAAGGTCAATAGAGCCGTCCATAAGAAAGTTACTGAACTTGAGCTAGAGAGAGAGAGAGAGACTTATGTCTGACCTTCAGGAGTCTATAAATGCCTTAGTAAGTTAAATGTTGTGAATGAATCCTTGGAGACTAAGGCTAATACCTTTATGAGCGATCTTAAGAAGTCCACTAAAAACATTAGTAAGTTAAGATTAGTCAATGAGAACTTAGAGGCTAAAATGAAAACATTAACAAGCGACCTTGAGAAATCCAATACTCAACTCCATTCTTTCTTGAGTAGATTTCGGAAACTTGACATCTTTTAAGGTTGAACAAGCCTGCTGGGAATAAAGGAAGTCTAGGATATAAATAGACTTATCATAATACCGTTAGTACTTCCAAGAGCAATGGTAATTTATGATAGAAACTTACTAGACATCGTAGGACCAACCAACCCAGAAATCAATATCAGGAACCACATAGTTTTGGTCCTAGATTTATCCCTATGTATATTAATTGTGGTAAGTTAGGTTGCACAAGGCTTATGTGTCACAAAAGTTTGAATAGGAATAGAAATCAGAATATATCTAGTTGGGTTGACTTCCTTACTAATCAGGTTAGTAACTTGATTGAGATGTTGACACTGTTAAGTAAGATTAATTCTGCTTCTAGGAAAGTTTAGGTTAAAAAGAGTAATCTGAGAGATTATGAAGTGAATTCCGGTGTTTTTGAAGGTAAAAGTGTTTGTGTACCTCAATGAGTAGGTATTTTAGTGCATGTATGTACTAGTTCATTGTTTTATTTGATTCTTGCATGCATCTCATTCTTTGTATATAATTTTTTGTTTGTTTATTTATTTAAAAAATGAAAAAAAATAATTTGAAACTACAACACATTATTTGATTTACTTGAACATGCTTATTGTGATATAGTATGAGTATAACTAATGAATTGTAGCTTAGTTCCCACTACTTTGTTTAGGTTTTATGTGAAATACTTATTATAGGTTTTTGCATGTATCTTCTGCACTGTACAAACTATACTCTTGCGAGTGAGTCTTGACCGTGTGTATGAGATTTGGGATGACAGTCATCTGTTGGTGATGTCGCCTTGAACATGATATGATTTAACTAGTTGACTATATTCCCTATAAAGACAAAATTATTTATCTTATACTCTTCTTTAGAGCCTATTTGACTCGAGCAATTAAGCGTGAGGAGTTTCTCAAAACCTAATGCCCTATGATAATTTGATTTGAAGTCATCGTTCCAGTGCTCATTACAGAGATCATCTAGTCCCTTAATAAAGAAGAGTCTACACATAAGATGTGAAAATAATAATAATAAATGAATATTATATATGACATTATATATGCACACAGTTAGGGGGAGAAAAATCTATACATTAAAAATGAGCTTCTTTGTTTAAAAGGCCCTAGTTGTTATAGGTTTGACTTTCAATATTAGATAAATAAACTCATTCATTTGTGATTTTTCAGCATGTCATTTCTCACAAATTTAAGATTTGGAATCGTGCTCAAAAAATTAGTGGCATTTTACATACATGGATCACTTATCAAATTTACTCAATTTAGATTTGAACTGGGTGTGTGGGAAAGTTCACTGTTTATTGAGTATACTTGTACATGCTATGCGCTGCATTTTTTATTTATCATGTGTGTTAGGTATCGAAATTTTAGCAAAAAATGTTATTTTTGACTAATGATGAGTTGAATGATTACTTGGTATGTTTCCTCCTTTGTCATTTGTAACAAAAAGGGACAAATAGAGTATTTAGAGAGACATTACATTGTATTTTCATAACTATTTCATGTGCTTTCACACTTGGTATTTGAGTTGTTGATTTCAGGAAATAGGTTTAACAAGAAAAGTAAGTTACAATCGTGTCGGTGTGGCTATGGGCAGTTAGTGTGTGTTTTATTTTTGACTTGTAATACTTAGTTTTGCCACAAAATGCCAAATGGAGAATTTATTAAGTTTTATTGTAATGGCTATTCTTTAGACAAAATTAAAGTTATAAAGTCAAAGAGTTATTTGAGATGTTGTACAAGTTAGTTAGGGGTCTTTGTGTTCGAATATGGAACGAGAAAAAGTAGCTAGAATAATGCTAAATGGCCGCCCCTTCAGCGCTCGAGCGCCACAGTGGAAAAATCAACAGGATCATTGTCGCTAGCCTAGTGCTAGCTCACCACTCAAGTGGCCGAGTTATCGCTCGCTTGGCACTAGCCTAGCGTTCAAGCAGTAATGATATTCGGGAAAAATCTATTTCGTGATTTTAAAAAAAAAATTGAGTCCTAAACAACCGCAAACACCTTCTACTATATATACCCAAGTTATATTCCGTTCATACTGGTGGTTGATCATTATATTCTTCCTAAAAAACATCTTTTGAAGATCTTACATTAATTATATACCTTGAGGTCTTTCAATCACACTTTGGAAAACATCAATCCAAATTTTCAAAACACCAAACCACTCACTTTCGTATAACCTCTCAGAATTTTGAAGATCCTAGAAGGAAACCAAAATTCCAATAGGACAAGAATGAGGAATTCTTGATAATCTACAGAAGATAGACAATTTCAAGAGTTTTGTAGTTGGTGCAGGAGCACGCAGTCCAGGAGCACCATGGTGATTACAAAAGGTGGGCCAGAGAGTACTACGAGTTAGTCAAATTTGGACCATACTGCAAGTCAATTTCTCTATAGTGGATTTTAATGGCTTAAGCCAATAGTTTTTTGATCTTTTTCAAAAGGTTTTTCTTCGTGATTAATAATTGTTGTTATTTACTTTATATAAATTATAAACTGTTGCAATTCAACATAGGATAAACTTGCATGTGAATTCATCTAGTTTAATTATTATTTGCGACTTATTGATAATAATAACTGGTAAATTTAAATTCCGTATTACTCACCTATTCATCCCCTCTAGATGTTGATGTGGTGATACTGAAGGACAAATCTATCATCTGGATTTTATTAAATTAAGGCTTGATTTAGTGTGATGTTACTATTTTAAAATACACTAAAATATAGAAGCGTGCAATAAGAAAAAAAGATGGCATGTAATATTGAGTGTACAACATCATGACAATTGGACATGTAACTTTTTAAATAAATATTGCGTGACATGATACGTCAATAAATATTGCATCGCATGATACATCAGACATATAATACTATGCAAACCATTATATAGCAGTGTGTGGAAAGAAAAAAAAAATGTGATGTGATGTGAGAGTACAATATCACAATCATTTAATGTATACCATGTTCAATAAATAATGCATGGTAAAATATATCTGGATGCTTATTAAAAATAAATTGGTGTATCAATTATATTGCAGTTTACAAAATTCACATCCGTCGGGTGTTAAAGCAAATACGAACCTACATTACAAATCTTCATCCTAGGTGTTATGTAGCGGATATAAAGCCCTTGTCTGGGAGCGATTAAAATTTGCTTAAAAGTCAATTTTTTACCGTTGCACAATGCAACGGTAAAAATTTTAAGAATTGGGCTGAATGTTGTGTCAGACCAAAATTCCTCTTGTGCCCTTGATTTCATTTTTGAATGTAGACAAACAAACCACTCCACCTACTGGTCAATAATTTCCCATCCACCTAACCAAAGCGCTTTCCTCTTCCATTCCATTCTCATCCGCCTCAGGAAGCTTGCAAACTATAGTGCTTCGAAATGGGTCTCCGACTACGTAATAGCACCGGCCTTCGTCTGTAAATTTCACTTGGTAAGAACTTCGATTGACCCAGTTGCATAATTTTACCTTTTCAGCTCACCCTCCCCCATTTTCGGACAGCAGTACAGAAAAATACTGCTGATTTACGGACCATAAGGTTGCATCTATCACCTTCAAAATCACAGATCTAGTTTCTCCTCTTCGTTCACACATGAGGGCAAAATGGTCATTCGGCCTTGTAGATTTCTTGGATGACTAAAATCTGATTTCACGTGGCAAATTCCAAACGGTTCAAAAATCGATTTCACTTGAGTGAAATCGCTCCCAGATAGGGGCAAAATAACATTTCACGAAACAAAGCGTTGCGTTTTTCATTATTATATGGAACCTTAACACTCAATTTAAGGGGAAAAGTCTATACATGAAAATTTCGCCAATCTTTCTTAGAGAAGTTTCACATGTATTTCTAAAGGGATTTCTGTATTCTAACTATCATTTGTGAGGGTGCTTAACATTTGGCTTGATTAAGAACAGTTGATCATATTACCAATTATGTAAATTCATTACAACATAATCAGTGACAAAATTATACCAATTATGATTTTACATGATGACCAATATAATTAAATATTCAAGTTCAAATCTCATGTAAACCGTCAAGGCCAATTCAACGGTAATATTGTTTAGGTATCAAACAAATACATTGGTATTGTAAAAGGAATTTGCCAATTATGGTGGATGCATATGAAAATCTTTTTTAGGTTCTAGAGTCGAACTCAACTTTTCTCTTTGCTTACCTTTGTCAAAGTCACTGACGAGTCAAATGTGAAAATTAAGTATAACACGCAAATGGCTATTATACTTACTATGCAACTCATTCTTCACATATTTCAAGTCCTATCTACAAGTCTCCACATATTTCAAGTCCTAGCTACAATTTCACTTATGAACCTATTGAGAAAGCAAAGAAGTACAAAAACCATTTAAAGTATAAACAATTTCACCCCTCGAAGGAAGACACATTTTCATCATACGACCCCTCTCTTTTATCTGCATAAATAATTTCATGTATGAGTTTTCTACATTTTATATCGAAACAATAAAGATTTAAAATGAAATCAATTTTTAGATGACGAAATCCAAGAAATGGGATAAAGAACTAGAAAATGACAATCACACAAAAGAACACATAACTGCATACAATTAGGGGCAAATGTTATCTTCAACAAAATAAAAATGAAAGATTAAATATTTAGGACATGTTCTCTTCGTGTTTCAGTTTTTAGTTTTTAGTTTTGAATTCATTTTGTGTTTTTGTGTGTTGAGTGTCCATTTTGAAATTATTGAAAACTCGTTTTTTTGTCATTTTGAAAAATTGGTTTTTAAAAAAATGAACTTTTGGCTTTGTTTTAACTGGAAACAACCAAAACAATTTTTTTATCGTTTTCCGTTTTATTTGTAAATTTTAAACTCGTTTTTGGAAATCCGTTTATGAAAATAGGTAAGTAAACATGTTTTCAAAAACTGAAAATTGAAAGTGACCTGAAAACAGCAAAGAGAACGTGTCCTTAAATGCCACAATAAATTTACCAAAACCAGAGAATGCTGCCAAAAATTTAAAAAAAAAAAAATGAGATATCAAATACAATGAATTTATCCAAGATGGATCCTCAAATATGCAGTGAATCAATACAGAAAATCAACAACCAATCAACAACAATTGATAATCATCAATAAATAAAGTACAAGAGTCCTTAGAACTTTCAAGAAATTGAGAAAAGAAGATAGAAGAGTTTATCCAAGATTTGGAACAACAAATATAAGTTGAACTAACAAAGAAAATCAACAAGGATAGAACAAAAAATGACAATCATAAATGTATAAAACACAAACACAAACACAAAAAATCATTGGAATAGAAAATATAAAATAGTTATAACAGAGAATTAAAAATGATTATAATCAATAAATAGAACCCTTCAAATTCAATATTTCAAAAATTGAGAAAATCCGTAAAAGGAGTTTTTATCAAAAATTCAAAACTGCAAATATAGAGTGAATTAACCCAAAACATCAATAATGACAGGACAAATGCTAAAAATCATCAAGGAATAATACACAAAAATCATCAAGAAATTTCAAGAAAAGATGAGAAATGTAACTTAGTGAAAACTTAACAATGGGTCTACAATTTTGTGTACGAAATCTTGTGTTTAACAAATGCGAATCAAAAGAAGTTACAGAAATATGCAAAAGAAGTAGAAATTATTGAAGAAAAATTTATTGCCAAAGAGACCATCTCCAATGAGGGACCAAATTTTGTGTGGTGTAAAATGCTCTCCAACGAGGGACCAAATATAGTGTAAATTTTGGTGTAGTGAAGAGTGTTATATTATTTGTCTACACCAAATTTGAGAATTTTCAATAATCCCCATTTTGCCCTCCCTTCGTCTTCACAACAAATGTTTATTCTATCTGTATCATTTTTTCATAATTAATAGATTTTAATTCATTTATAATTTTTTTAATGTGATAGTTATTTTTATTTAACATTTATTTGTAAATTCTAATCAAATAATAAGTAATAATCATTGATACAATAAATTTCATTAATGTTTTTAATTTATTAATAAATACAGTATTTTATTTCATTGAATATAATTTTTAATTTAACGATTATATAATAAAATAATTTTTAACTAAATAATTTAAAATAAAATTTAGTATAAAACCATCTCCAATGGTCTATACCAAATTTGGCGTAAAGTGGTTACATCCAATTTGATGTTCTTCATTGGAGGCGTCGTAAATTGGTGAAATTGGTGAAATTGTGGAGAAATAGTGGGATCGTGTCTCAGATAGAGTGAGAGTTGGAGGAAATCGATATAATTTAAGGCTGAGTTCATTTTTTAAATATGATTTAGTAGAAATAAAAAAAAAGGTGTAATACTCTTTAGTTTTTTTGTGTAATGGGGTTAGTAGATGTAAACGCTGTTTGATGTTCATTATTTGACCAAAGTAATATTTTGAATAATGATTTTGAAGAGAATGCGTGGTTAAAAAATAGGAAAATATTTTAGGTTTACTTGTTAAATATTTTATTGTGTAAATATATAATTAAAAATAAGTAAGTTAAAAAAAAAAAAAACTTTGAAATAATGGTCATAAAAAAGGGGCGTAATTTGCTCTATGTTTTTCCCACTAATGCTAAATAAAAACTACTAATTTTTCCTTTGAATTGTAATACACTTTACAACGCTAAAAATGAGAAATAAATAACGATTGTGCTATATTTATATACATATGATGTGGTGAGATATAATTGGATCATTCTTCAACCAAATAATTAAAAAATAAAAGTAATGCTAGTGGTACATTGTGATGTACCTAGAGGTTACACCCCATCACATGGGGGTGAGATCCACTTAAATAAAAAAATATTTTATGCAAGTAGATTCCACCCCATGTAAGAGGAGTGTATCCTCTTATGTACATTTTTTGATGTATCATTAGCAAATTTCTAAAAAAAATTCCCAACTTTCTTTTGAATATCTTATTTGTATGTAAATCATTATGTAACTCCAATATATACTAGTAACATTATTCAATAAATAATATAATAGGTGCTCCAATTTAATTTATGTTTTAGTCTGGTAACTAAAATGTGGCATCGACTCGGGGGATTATTAAAAATGGCCTGTCAACTTTTAAAATTTTTGATTTTCGTTAAAAAGTCAATTTTACCTTTAATGAAATAGGTATTATATTGCAAAATTAGTCTCCATACTTAGAATAGTTTTATTTTTTCTATTTCTATTCTTCTTCACTATATATTTCATCCGAAT